>CABFPE010000792.1:9229-20221 GCA_900660155.1 Hofstenia miamia
AAAAGCAAGTAAGTAAAGTAAAATAAAACATGCAAATTAAGTTAGGAAACAAAAATAACATAAAAAGTAGTAAAAGTGGGACCTCCTTCTCCCCACTTCTCGACCAATCAGAAAAAAGTAGAACCTCCTTCAAGTCCCTTCTACTACTGTGGTCACATGTCAAAGAGCATCAACATAATTTAACACTCACATTATTTCCATGCATATTGTGACAAAGCTGAGAACATTTACAAAAACCTCTCTAAAATTGACTAATTAAGAATTTTGGATTGATTTAGTGTGCAATTTTGAATATTTCTGCAGTGTATGCTTTATAAATTGTTCATTTAATTGACTACCCACTATTGGGTATTGTGCTATATTGAATAAAATCAACAGTCATTTTATGAAAAATGTCAAGGGTACAATAGTTAACTGCCTTATTTTGAGTATTTTCACTATTCTGATGGTGTACCCAATGGAGGTTTGACTGCATATAGATTAAAATTCTTTCTCAAATATACAATGTTTTTTTGCAGTTTTCAAAAAATACAATTGAATTAATCACATTTAATTGAAACACATATAATTATGAAATAATTAATCATAAAGCAAATGTAAATTTTACTAATGTTATCATGATGGATATATATATATTCTTATACCAAACCTACCCCACACTCTCAGAAAACATTTCCACACCAAACACATACAGTCATCTATATTTAGGATATAGACAATTTGCATTTGTACAATTATGAACTACAAAATCTCACTATAAATGAAGATTCTGTGAACTTCAAATTTAAAAATTTATGCAGATTATTCACATGTTAGTATTTACAATCTCAATTCTCATTTTCTAGCCTATTCATACCTTGATTATGACCAGTTTACAAGTAACTATAAAAATGGACAAGAACTAATACTACTGATTTTTGTTTTGTTCCAAAATTGTAAATGTATGCTGATTTTTTAAGATAAGTATTGACTGAAGAATTCAAGAAAAATATAAATAAGCTGCAGTGCTTACAAAATAAGTGTTTATGAAGAAAGACACAGCTAGATCACAGCTACAGTTCATACAATAAACATAGCTTTGAATAATTACATTGTTCTTTATAAAAATATGGCACATAATAAAAAGTATGCCACTTTATAAAATGCATGAAACTAGTAGTTAGGCAGCTACCATGCTTTCATTATGAGTCAGCTTAATTTTGCAAGCATGATATTCAATTAAAATTGGTATTCAATATTTCAATGAAAATTTCAACAAAAACTAAGCATTTAATTACTAGGGTAATTTTCTCCAAAACTGCTCATCATATTGAATACCCTGCTGACATTCAAGCAAATTGTTTTGAAGTAGTTAATCAAGAAAGAATTTGTCAAATACAACATTATAATTTGGAAGCTGGTTATATCATCTGTATATATAATCACTTTATAAATAAAGTGATAAGCATTTATTGAGATTTTAAAAATAGTTTTTTATGAATAAAAAAGAGCAAGTGTGCATGTAAAGTAAAATAACTCAAGTAAACTAAGTTAGGCCAAATAAATATCATAAAAACTAGTAAAAGTACATGACTACACAAGTTCTACTACTAACCATAATCCAGGAATTTAATGTATTATTGACAATGTATATATTGAAATTAGCATGGGAGAAGAAGGATTCTCTATTATCAAAGATGAGTACTTCATTTAACAGTGATCTTTGAAGAATGATAATAGTAACTTTGAACCTGGTGCATTCATTTATAATAATAATAATAATAATTTATTTTAAACCTTTGCACAATACAGAAAATCATACTAAATACTTAATGTCTAAAGTCAACTGCTTTCTATAATTTCACTTAGTTGCAAATTGATATTTCTTAGTTACAGACTTTGTTTTTTGAATATAGAAATAAAATTTTTAATTTGGTGGTAATTCAAGTTAAATTTTATAATTGATAAAACAGTTTGTCATGAATCTTTTTCTAAATTTAAATTTTCTATAGCATTTAGTGCTAATATGGAGTTTTGATAAGAAGTTCTTTTTTTAATCTAATTTTGAAAAATATTGTAGTGATTTTAGTTTTTGTGGATAGTTTAATGAAAAAAGGTTGTAAATTCTTCTGATACATTTTGATTGCTTTTTTCACAGATAATAGATAACCTCCAATTCAACATTCTTTCTAACTTATTTTTGATCTTTTAAGCATGATGAATATAAATACTGAGGAAGAATATTCAATTTCAAGATCATAATTTTCCATTATAAAGCTTTGTAATTTACAGAAAACTTTGATCTCTTGAGCCATTTTTTCTTCATTTTATTGATATGTTCTTTAAATATTAATTTATTATCAAAAATAATGCATAGGTATACAATTTCTATAATGCTTTGATTACTTGTAAATTTAGTTTCTCATCATTTGAATTGAATGGCCCCATGAACTTTGTTTTTTCAATATTTAGCTTCATTTTATTATCAAAATACAACATAACTTTGTCTAATGCATTGACTACATCTTCATTTTTGCTTGTATATAATAAAGTATCATCAGCATGCTGCATGCAATTTATTTATTATCAAATTTGATGTCATTTACATATGTAAAAAAGTTGCCCTATTACTAATCCTTGTGGGATTCCATGGTTAATTATAATTAATGAGATGTTATGTCTTTAATTTTTACATATTGTTGTCTGTTATTTAAATATAATCTAATTTAATTTATTGCTGATTTCTCAAAATTATAGATTTGCTGTAGTTTATTCATTAGAATATTATAATCAATTGAATTGAATGCCTTTGATATATCAAGATAAAATTAATATAGTTTGGTCTTTGCAATATATTTTCTCCAATCATGTAAAACATGAATTAATGCATCATTTGTTGAAAAATTATTTCTAAATCCAAATTGCAAAGATCAATGTACATTTTACGGCTTAATATAATTATGTATTTGGTATACTATTTTTTCAAATATTTTACTTAGCATTGCAAGTACTGAAATTGGTATATAATTTATTGCATCTTCAATATCAATATTTTTATGTGTAGTTGTGAATTGTGCAAATTTCAAATCTATTGGAAAGACACCATTTGAAATATATTGGTTTAAAACATCTCATAATGTTCTAGATAATATTGACATTGTTTGCTTAAAAAAATGTTAGTATGTTAGATGATGCTTTTGATTTCTTAATGCTTAAGTCTTGTGATGTTTGCTCAAACTGGTGTAAAGCAAAATTTAAATTGGCCCTTATACAATAAATTATTGGGAATTTCTACTTGATTTATAGAGATAATAATGTCTTTTGGATCAGCATAGCTTCCCATATTTATAAATTTCTCATTAAGTATGTTATCTATCTTTTGTTAATCATATATTATTTCATTATTATCCTTTAATGATGTGATATCTGAAGAATTATTTTTGTTGAAAAATTGCGATAGAAATCTATTTTGTGTTATAATTTATTTTCAAAAGGAAATTTCTAGAAATTGGGTAATTTTTTTTTGCATTTGATAAATACTTTGTTTCTAATATATTTATTCTTTGCAAATTTTTTGTAATTTTTATCTTTACAGTAGTTTATGTATGCATTGTGTTTCAATTTAATTAATTGCTTTGTTTTATTTGATAACCATTGCTTCCATTTAAGTAATTGATTTTGATTCGTATACCAAAATTTTTTAATGGACATTGCTCATTAAAAAGATCAGAATACGTTTTATATATATTTTTCCAACAATTGACAGTAATTTTACAGTAGAGAAATGCTACAATACTATTATCAAGATATGATGATTTAAGCAGTTCATGTATAATTGGTGACATCTCGACCACTAGCACTGGAAATAGTATCATCCACAGCATCTCAACCGTTGTACAAGTCTATTCCAGTATTGATCACCTAAAAAATAATGCATTTAATGTGAATTTTATATGTATTTAATTTCGTTCTTTGTTAAAAAATTCATTTTTTAATATTTAATTTTGTTCAGACTGTGCAATATACAAAATACCAAAGGATATCTTATTTTAAAAAAATGAATAATAGTTCCCAATATTTTTCAATTAATGAATTAGAATGAAAATTATAAACGTATAAACAGAGTCAAAAATAGATAAAATTATATATTTTCAACGTCTCTGAAATATATTCGAAAAATAATATGGTCTAATGGTCAAAGATATCCGATATGTCCAATGTTATCTATAAAAATCAATTCACCTGTGGTGAGGACTATATTGGATATAGTAGCAGACTACTAAGAAGAAGAATAAAAGAACACGAAACTAAGTCATCAATATCAGAACAACTAAGAAAATGTGGATTAAATTATGACATCAAAATTTTAAGATCAACCATCCCCAAAAATTTAAAAGTAATCGAAATATATACATAAGATCAATGCAACCAAATTTTAACACCAAAAATGATTACATATATCAGCAAAATTACCTCTAATTAACGCTATATTATATATAATATCTCTTAATAAAATAATGCATATTTAGAGGGAAATTTTTGTAAATGCACGATGTTCAAATTGAGCAAAATATATCTGATTTAGTCTAATGTTTTTATTAAAATTGTATTTTTATTCGATCAACCAAGCATTATCAGAGAAACAATTTATCGAAAGACTTGCAAAATTTCAATTGAGCATGTTTTTAAAGCATTCAATCAATTTATGAAAAATTAGAATTTATAATCAAGAATTTGGCTATGCTCTATGACAAACGTCCATTAACTAAAATTAAAAAACAAGAACAAACACCATTCGTATAGTGGAAGATATTATTTCAAAAGAAAGAACAATTGAAAAAAGTTTTATGCACAATATTGTAAAAATAGATTACCAGAAAACAATTAGTGCAAGTAGTTAAGAAATAAATGTATAAAATAAATTCAAATATAATCTTAGATTTTTCGGTGCGGTGTTTTAATATGAAAAACATGTACCAAGAAAATGGTTATGCATCAATAAATTTTTCAAAGAAAAAAAGCAATCATATTGAATGTCTAGTTGGCCTTGATAGAAGTCATGAAGTTACAGGTATTAAAATTTCAGAATGAAGATTATATTAAAAAATTTCAAAATTTAAGTATGATCCTAACATAAATTTGTATTACACATCGTTTCAATTTAAATATGTTTCACTGTATGAATTTTGTAAATACTCTAAAACGTTAAAAACAAATAAATCAAGGACCAAGATAATATCCTCTTTAGTTCTTAAAAGACTACATATATAATGATCATTATGTGTGATCTATTTAACGAATGCATTTACCAATCATATTTATCTAAGCAGTTAAAGATTGCTGAAGTTACTCCAATTTTTAAAAAAGGCAATAATAATGTAGCAGAGAATTACTGCTCCATTTTTATTCTCTCAGGAATAATTAAAATTTTCGAGAAATTTAGGCATCAACAGCTAATTACATACATTAAAGTTCTTAAACTATTCAGCAAACATCGATTTGTTTTTAGAAAGGGATTATCAACAAGTTATGCATTAGTAGTGGCGGATAAAATTAGAGGAAAATGAGAAAGTAGATATTGCTTTACTTGATATATCCAGAAGCCTTCAATTCGATTAATAATAATTAACTAATGAGAAAACTAAGTGAAATTTTTAATTTTAATGATTCTGCAATAGTATTTCTAGAATCATATATATTTGAACATTCACAAAGATTTAATTAAAATTAAGTATCTTGGTGTAGAAATTTACAGATCAGATCAGATCAATACAAATGCGAAGAAAATGGCCCACGGTGTTAAATTATCAACTAAGATAGAACATATCATACCAATGATAAGGAATCTATTAAAATTTCACTAGTGAAAAGAAGATGCACCTATTTGGCAAATCATAGAACAAAGTCAGTAAAATATAACAAAACTAATGAAAAATCAAAAACCAACAATATAAAAATTAATGTTTAAAATAAACGCTAATATCATCCAAGAAGCGACCAAAGTTAAGTAATCTTTGATAATAAGTTAGCATTTGAAAATGAAATTAAGAAATTGATACAAGAAATCAAGATAGTATCAAAACTACCTCAAAACATTTATACCAATAATTTGAAAAATTGTTATTATATAATTTCATATATGACTTCATTACTTCTATCCAGTCTGCTTATTAAGAACTCTCAACAAAATAACGAAGATACTTTCCCAAATCATCGAAAACCGTTCTTCTTGTTAAGCCCGAACAACTTGACAAATACTTCGGTGGAGAAGGAGCACTTTTCCACACAGATAGAGTGAGATACATTGGCGGCTTCCTGGGCACCGAGCTCTACTGTCCTGAAAAATTTAAATCGAATGCCGAAAAATGGTCAAATTTAATCACTAAGGTCTCACAAATTGCTGAAACTCAACATTATGCGGTTCATTCCTGTTTCTCGAAGAACATCCCACTCAAGTGGTCTTACTTGTACAGAGCGTTACACAGGATCTTGAGAATATCATTAGACTAAATTACTTCCAAGGTTTTTGGCAAAGATCTATACTGCAGCCTGACTAGATAATTTCTACTACAGACCAAATTTGGTGGCCTTGGGAATAAAAACCCAGTCTTTACTTATAAAGAGTATGATTTCTCATTGTAATATTGAATCCAGATATCAATAGCTGAATAACTGCTGAACAGACTGCAGGGAGATCAGGGAGGACATCTCAGTCATGATCAAGTGAATTAAAATCACTTTTGAAAATATTGGACAAATAGAACCAAAAATGCAATTAAGAACCTTAGTTTTAAATTGTTTGAAATATTTTTTGATTTTTTTTTGACTTAACCAATCAACTAACTGCTCTTCCAATAGAAGAAGATGTATTCCACATCAGTAAAAGCGAGTTTGGAAGGGTATGGAATCGACCCTGCTGATATACTCACGATGTACGTATTCAGCAAAGAATTCATCATTGCACATGCACTCTCCTGTCTCACTGGTGATTTTGTTGCAAGAGATCATAATGAAATGCACTATCAGAAATTTGCATAGATTATAAAAAATAACAACGAAGTCTCTGACCCCTTCTAACGTCTCGAATGGAGCTAGGCGAGACATCTCTGCAGTTGGATTCTGGAGTCATGGCCAACGCACATTCTTTAATGTCAGGGTATTCAAACCTTGTGCAGCTACCAATGCTTGTAGACCGCAGCAGAAACTTTTAAGCCCATGAAACTGAGAAAACAAGGCAGTACAAACAGAGATTGATAGAAATCGAAGACGCCTCATTTACATCATTGGTGTTCAGTACATCGTGTGGCGCATCGCCGCTCACAGAAAAGTGTTTAAAACGACTTTTTGGTTTAATCCCTGGGAAAAACATACCGACTATTCCATAACCTGGAACAGGGTAAAATGCAAATAATCGATGAAGAAGAAGAAATATTCTTTATCCAGATAAATATTAATTAAAAATTGATGATTGGAATAGCGTCAAAAATATACAAACATTCATACAGATACATTTAATACAAAATCTATCCAATAAATCTACCAGGCTAGGGATAAATCACTGAGACTTCAAGTACGAATCAGAATTTGAAACAAGAATTCTCATTACATACATACATATTTCTTTACATTAGAGACAGTCGAATTATGTTATATGATGTTATTTTTAGGACTACGGGCTCATTAACTTTATTAAAACTAGGATAGCTAATGATTTTCTCAAGATGCGAAATTTTGGTGAAATATATTAGATGAAAAATCTGTATTCAGAAATTGTGTATATCGAATTGTTTTTATATAAAAAAATAATAAATTATGTTTTTTGAGAAATCCTTTGAAAATACAATCAATAAAAGCTGCTCAATTACATCAGGAAGAAACGACTTAATGCAAAAGAAAGAAGATTTTACAGATAAGTATAAGAAATTAATTAATGTTATTAAAACTAAATTTAGTTCAGCTAAAGTTTTCCTTGGTGAAGTTGCTGCTTTTCCTAAAGACGAGGTGTTAAACAAAAATCCCGCTGAACTAAATTTACTTATTAAACAAAACGCCAAGCTGTTAAATTGTACCGTTTTCGACAACTCTAACTGTTTTTATTTAGGATCTTCTCTTTATAGAAGTTTATTAACGAAAAATGGAATCCACTAAACTAAACAAGGTTATGCAACGCCTGCACGGTCCATCAAATTCTTTTTTAACACGCCACCGAACCGCGTATTTAATCAGCGATTACGTGATGAAAAGACCCACACCGCCAGCTCGAAATCTTTTATCTTATCGTTTCCACCTCAACACCGGTTCTCGAACGCACGCCAACCATTTTTACAAACGCCTTAGACTTTTCTAATGATGGTAAATTTTATTTTTATATTTTTGACTNAATATTGGACAAATAGACCCAAACATGCAATTAAGAACCTTAGTTTTAAATTTTTTAAAATATTTTTTGAATTTTTTTGACTTAACCAATCAAATAACTGCTCTTCCAATAGAAGAAATGTATTCCACATTAGTAAAAGCGAGTTTGGAAAGGCATGGTATCGACCCTGCAGATATGCTCACGATGTACGTATTCAGCAAATGATTCTTCATTGCACATGCACTCTCCTGTCTNATCAAATTCTTTTTTAACACGCCACCGAACCGCGTATTTAATCAGCGATTACGTGATGAAAAGACCCACACCGCCAGCTCGAAATCTTTTATCTTATCGTTTCCACCTCAACACCGGTTCTCGAACGCACGCCAACCATTTTTACAAACGCCTTAGACTTTTCTAATGATGGTAAATTTTATTTTTATATTTTTGACTGTCATTGGGTTATGGCGAGTTTTTCACCTAATTTATGCTACGCTAATAACTCACTTTATTCATTTATTTAATTCTAATTATCCTTAACTCAAAATTCAATATTTTCTACTGCTCTGAGTTCTAACACGAATATAATGGTAATGGGAGACTGGAATATAAATCTTCTAAACAATAACGAAAAATGAAGCTTGGCAATTTTCTCAATACTTTCAATATTTCCCTAATAAATAAAAAAATTGCTTCTAGAATTTCTGCTAATAGTAAAACGCTTATTGACTATTTCATGATATCAGAAAATGGTTCGTATTATAATTATTTTTGTTTTGAATTTCCATGCACCGATCACTACCTTTATAGCTACTTATTCGAATATTCTAAAAGTTTGTAAACCCTCTAAATCTTGAATAAAAATACGAGAAAAATCAACAGAAAATGTCGAAAAACTTCGACAGTATTTAAAAATCGAAAACTGAAATTCCATATATTCATCATTAACACACCTAATGAAATGCGATCACATTTTACAAAAACTTTACTTTTCTATTTGGATGGTGCCCAGAAAAATATATTCTTTCATCCCAATATTCTAAAAAAACTCAAAATAATGTTTTAAAGCCATGGATTGATTCTAAATGCATCGACTTAATCGAAATAAAGAAACAGAAATGGAAAAAATACTTAAATTCCCAAACACTAGAAAATCATAATGCTTATAATTCCGCACGAAATTAATGTAATATTGCTATAAGGAAAGCAAGTAATAATTATTCCCGTATTCAGTATCAAATCTTTCTTCCCAAAAAATAAGTGGGAATTTGTTAACAATTTGCTAAATAGAAAAAACATGCGATCCGAAGAAATAGAAAGAATATACTATAAATCAGAAGGAAATCCTAAATTTAGGAAACTACAACGGTATGAATGTACCTTTTTGCCTTAATAAACCCAAAGGAACTCCAACTTCTTTCTCTTTTCGTTTTGCAACAAAATATGAAATCATAAAGTCGATACAATGTTTAAAAAATAAATCCAGTGGACCCTCTCTAATACCAACGTGGTTCCTAAAACTCTCAGCTGAACCAATATGCTACACTTTAAATAGGCCTACATGTATAAGACACTATTTTTTTCCAGATGAATAAAAATTGGCAAATATAACACCATTATTTAAAAGAAATCATCCCGAAGTTTGCGTAAATTATAGACCCATTTCAATTACCTCTCCAATCAGCAAAATATTTGAACGAATTCTATTTAATCAAATAACGAGCATCTTTATAAACATGATCTCTAGTCCAAAACACAATATGGTTTTCGTAAAGGTATTTCTACGAGCGACCCTTTAATAAAAGCTAAAGAAAAATGGCGATCAACAATAAATGATAATGAATACTCAGCAATTGCTTGCTTAGACCTCTCGAAAGCTTTCGATTCCATAGACCGCAATATCTTAAACAAGATTGGGTATGCACTAAAAGTGGGGTACAATTTTGGGTCCCTTATTATTTAATATTTACATAAATGATTTGTCCGAGCAAGTAACATGTGACNAAAATAAATCCAGTGGACCCTCTCTAATACCAACGTGGTTCCTAAAACTCTCAGCTGAACCAATATGCTACACTTTAAATAGGCCTACATGTATAAGACACTATTTTTTTCCAGATGAATAAAAATTGGCAAATATAACACCATTATTTAAAAGAAATCATCCCGAAGTTTGCGTAAATTATAGACCCATTTCAATTACCTCTCCAATCAGCAAAATATTTGAACGAATTCTATTTAATCAAATAACGAGCATCTTTATAAACATGATCTCTAGTCCAAAACACAATATGGTTTTCGTAAAGGTATTTCTACGAGCGACNAAAGCGGTTCAAACTCTCGAAACAAACTGTGCTTCCCTAATAAATATTTTGCTTCTATAAAACTAAGAGTAAATCCACTAAAAACTCAATTCTGTCTTGCTAAATCAAAAACTAAATCTACTGATACTTCAAAATACAAACTTAATTTCAACGGCATTCAAATAAAACAGGTTGAGTCTTTTAAATGCCTCGTAATTATTTTTGACATAAATCTAAATTTTGAAGAGCAACTAAATCATGTTATTAAAAAAATGGCCATATCGATTAAAGCAATTAACTTAATTTCTCAAAAACTTCCAACTAAAGCAAAAATCAAATTAATATATTCTC
>CABFPE010000792.1:36178-55264 GCA_900660155.1 Hofstenia miamia
AGCCATCAGTACTGTAAAAGAAGCAGCAAAGCTCAGACATAAGACATTTCTTCGTCCCGTTCTTCGAAATGCTAAAAGGTGGTCTTCAACGTTTGCAATGATTAGGCGATATTTTGAATTGACACCGTTCATTGACAGCACAGACCCGAATATNCGCTGACTTCTGTAGTAACTTCCTTACTCTCCACCTCATTTCCTCATGATCTTTTCTATCTTTCCCTATCACACCTAAGTACTTGTACCCCTCTTTGACTTCCTCAATCTTATCCCCACTNGGCTGTTTTGTTACTTTCGCCGACAGAGGCGCTAGAACTGAAAACCTTATTCTCAGCACTCCAGAAAATTAATTCTGTCACACTTAACTTACAGGAAGAAGATATTAACCTTGGGGATGTGCGCATACTCTTCGATTCTTTGATAGAAGAATTTCCACTATTCCGAAATTATCTCGAAAAGAACTCGACTATCGTTCATTCACCACTACTGGAGAATGCTATCAGCAATTCTATATTAGGTGAAAATTTGACACAAGAAATGTATGCACCACCGAAAAATTCTGGGCCCATTCAGTAACTTCAATATCAATCCTTAGTTTGTTCTGCTTCATCCATTGATTGCAAGATTAGTCCCTGAGTAGCGAAAATTACGACTGTTTTTATATGGCAAAGAACAAACATTTTACACTTATTCAATAGTTTAATACAAACTAAAAAATGCAAACAAAACAACGACATAAAATCATTATAAACATCAAATAGCTATCCATGTTATCATTATCATGAGCATCAACAGACTGATCCTTAGAAATGGTCTGACTGTCAGCACCACATTATACAATTTGCGCAATTCATTCAGTATTTTATGTGCTCTTTGATAAATCATTGATTTAAAAACAATTGGCTGCATTGTTCGACGCAACTTCGTCAGAAAGACTCCAGTGTTGGAAAAAAAGTCTTTCAACAGCAGCCGATGACACAGATGACGACAGAAGTTGTTGTGCAGCATACATCAAGCGTGGAAGATTCTTACAAGCTTTCCACATGCCGAAAATGTCACGTCGTTTTTCGACGACATGCAGTTCTTGTTCTTGCATTGAAGCCTGAAGTTCCACGTCGTAAATGAGACCAATCATACTGCTGCAGCTTGAATCTCTTACCTGCCTTTCAGATACAGGGGTGGTTTGTCCGATATCAGCTGAGCTTGGTTGTCGAGCTAAGATTTACTTCTTGACAACTGAAGGAATAGTTTGCGCAAAACATGACCAAGACTTTTGCCATTTAGTTGCTGCGGTGGCCACTGTTGTTCCCTTACTATGAGCACTTTCAAGTAATCGCATAGTAATGCCAGCAATCTTCTTCACCATGTCAACACATGAGCAATATCCGGCCACTACTGAAAAATTGGATCCACAGAAAACCCAAAGTTTTTCACCAAGCAAGATCTACAAATCGTTGGCAGAGTGACGTGAACAGTAGTTGCCTCGCCATCAGCACCAAGACATAAACAATGAAATATAAGGTGAAAATCTAGCATGAGATAACCCAAAAGTGAAAGGTGGGAGGGTAGGTCCGTCAGCTTCAAAAATGTCAAAAAAACTTCTTTATTGCAGACAACACTTTAACCATAGATTTGAAAACCGTCAACGATGAAAGATTATCAGTCACCTCTGTGTTTACTTCCAACAAGTAACACGGATAATTTAAAACTGCAACTTTGAATCGTCTGTAAGAGATCTCAATGGTCGGGTTTGAGATTTAGCAGGTATTGCGTAATTAAACTTAGACCTCACCACTGAAATATAGTCCTACATTGCGAACAGACTAAGAACGGAGCCAACTCTGCGCAGATTTTATACGAATATCAACAGCTGATCGTAGCTATTATAATATGTATACCCGTCTAATATGTATATCTGCTTTCTATAAGGCAATGCAAATTAAACAAAGGCAATGCAACTAAATGCAATAAACCAATGACTGAGAAAAAGCGCTCAGTAATAAAATATATATTAAAAAATTGTTACCATCACATTTGTGTATACGTCAATATGAAGACAATAGTTAGCACTAAAAATGCTAATAATTACGCAGCGGTATACGCATTGAGAAGGCGTTATAAAAACTTAAAAAATGAAAAATTTGTGAAAATAATATCATCTGTAAATTTCGACTATATCTTCTGTTTAAATTCTTACGACATGTTCACTTATTTTCAGGCTACATTAAATCATTTTTTAGATTATTGTACCCCATACAGAAAACCTAGGTATCAAGAACCAATTTTATGTAATAATCAGAGCGAGTTGCCCACTGATATCGAAAAATTAAGAACTCAAAAAAGGAAATTGCGAAAACAAGTTTACATACAGTATAATCCACTTATTATGAGTTCTCTTTTTATTACGAGTAACATTTTTGCCTAAAAATAAAGCCTCATTCAGTCATAGTTATGCATTTTAATTAGCAGTTACGCGCTGTAATCACTGTAATCAAAATTAGATATTCTTTCTCTTCGACCCACACCACACCGCATGTGGTGTCGTGTGGGTTGTGGGTCTGCATCTCTGTAAATTCACTCTAGTCCTACACTTCCGCAACGTAAAGTAAAACAATTGTTTAACGGACATAAATCATTAAATAAAACCTAATTTATTAGGAAAAAATTCAACTTATAAATATTAGAAAATATTTTGATTTAATTATGAAATGATTGCCAGTGCCACTGTGTAACTTAATAAAATAATTAATTATATAATATTAATGTCATACATACTAAGACTGTAATCACTTAGTTGCTTGTCAAATTTTGATATTAAGAACATTGGTTTACTAAAAAGATTCTCGCCAATTTTAACATCAAAACAAATCTATTAGAAATACCGGTATTTATCATTAGCTAGACAGTCATAATTACAAAATTTAGTAGACTATGCCACAATCAATCACAATTCCACTTTAGTAAACAATGTCTTTATTTTCAAAAAATGCAATTTACAACATTGAATTTTGTTTACCCAAATGCATGATTTACAGCAACAAAGAAAAACCTGTTGTAATTAATTCTTTGTAATTATTGATTTAGTTTATATCCTGCTTTTGTGATAAATTTTCAGCGACTATCAAATTGAAATCAATGTTGTTTACATTATTTTACTTTACTTTACAGAAGACCTAGTACACTGCCGTAAAGGTTTGTCTAAAAATCGAATAGAACCCTTTGTGTAACTATCTAATTGAAACCTTATTTTACCTTACTTATCGGCAGCGTACGACCAGCCTTAGACATTCAAAACTAATTAATATTAGTCATTGTGCGTCAATTAAAATAATTTTTACAATTTTCTAAAACGAATAAACACTCGAAATATGCGCAAACGTCTTAGTAGGTTTTTAAAACAATCTTTAATACTTAAAATTCAATATCTAAACAATAAATACCTTAGCCTCGGCAGAAACAACTGGTTTAGGAGGAAAATCCACCGGCCCAGCATTCCTAATGGTATCATTCTTCAATATTGCTGCTTGACTTTCATTGTGGCCGTAAGGCTAAATTTAACAAACATTAGTTAAAATCAATCTTGCACACACCACAATTATCAAATATCATAATTAATTATTAGTGCTTCACGACGTGCACTTTCTCAACGCAAAGATAAGTTGTCCCGCTATTTAGAAATTAGTACGATTTCTTGATTCATCATTGCAATCTACATCTTTGCTAATATTACTATACACATCAATTTTGACTATGTGTGGAAACATGTATACCATAAGATTAAAACAAAAATTCACTTAGTTCGAACAATTAAAATTCTTTAAATATCTACTATATTGTAACATATAAATATATATGCATACAATAAAAATGATTTTAGAAATTCACACATAATTGCACATTGAGAGACAGAAGCACTCAACATCAATTGAGATAAAATTATTCAATAATTGTAAAGATTTAATCAAACCGCGATAATTTTAACATTAACTCAATCTATGTAGAAATTTTAAGTTAACCGCATGTCCATATAATATTTTATCAATATTGCCGCTACGTGACTTCGACGTACTTGGGGAGCGTTATCCTTAACTTATAAATATACACACGAGCTTAATATAGTGTAGAAACTCAATGCAAGCACTATAAAATGAATGAGAAGCGCTAGTATTCAAATATAATTTATATGCTACTGTAGCAAGCGCAATGTTGCAGAATACAAAAATATCCGTTGATACCCACGCATCTTCAATATGTTGAATATATAAATGAAAATCATTGCATGATTACTTTCCCAAAACAAACAAGTGTATTGGAGTTTAAAGATCATTGGGATGGGCAACTCCAAATCTTTCTTCATAACTTACTACAATCCAGTCGAAATGTAAATATTTAGTAAAGATCAAAATGGTTCTTTGAAAGCTTAACATTTAAGGGGGCCGTTGGCAATTGAACTTTAGGATTTCCCTTTTATTATTGATTATTCTTGCTTTATGCGAACACAAGTAATATTCATTTATCTATTTCAATCAGTTTATAATTGTCTGTTTCCATTTACACATATAATATGACCCGTATACACTCATACCAACTAAAATTTAACTTATACTGTAGGCAATAGCTTTAGCATGCATTAAATAGGTGGACATTTTTACAACAATTATAATTTTAGGCTAATACTACTCGAAGAGGCAGAAGGGTTTTAAACTTGAAAACCCAATATCTTGCGAAATTTGACTTTCCAGATTAAAATAATCAAAGCGGTTTAAGGAGAAAAAAAACTAAGAAATATTTTCCTCAATTTTTCAACTCTTGGGTTAAGAAGACAACTTAATTTCAGCCCACATTTAATCTAACGCTGCGATATACAAAACTTTGAAATTCACACTGTATAATCATCTACGCAGAAAAGAATTTATCTTGACTTAGTAAATATTTAATATAAGCGGCAAGAAAACCGCATAAATTGTTAAGTTAGCTATACATTAAATTTAGAATATATTAGGGAAACTGAATAATGTATCATGCAGCTTCACACAAAATATGTGAGAACACATTGCATATTTTAAAAATTTTTATATACCTGTTGTCGATAGAATAAAAACAAAACCTTTGTGTGGAGGTGTACGATATTTCAAAAACTTTGAATTAACGACCGAAAACATCTTTTTGAAGTCAATTAAGGAAATCCAAATACGGAACCAAGTATTTGTTACCCATACTGTGGTAGACACAAAGTAGACAAAACAAAAGATTGGGTGTTATAAAATTAGCTCTAGCAAGCAATTGTATATCAATGTTCACAATAGTTTGGTAAATCATCCTAATAAGTGAGAACAATGTTGAAGAACAACGACTTATAATGCATTAGAAATTAAACTAAAGTGTACACACAAACAAGGACAAGAAGCAGGTTATTTTGAAGACATTCTCACGGAAAATTTTAGAGCTCACAACTTGAACTACAATGTCCATGGTCAAAAAAATATAAAACAATTTTCTTTAAATACATAGAGCACGATTCTTCCCACAATGCTATATAGAGCAATACATGGCGAAAAATAATTATATGAAATTCAAAGAATACAAGGCCTGCAGTAAATTGTGAGTGACACTCCCGTAGTCATCAATATCAGCATGTAGAATTAAGTTAATAACAAATCTGACTTTCCTCGTCCGGACATCATTATAAATTCAGTGCTAGTAATCAGCTGCAACGCAAGAATTGAAAACAACTAACACGATTTTGGAGTGGTCTCAAACGACCATAACCAGCAAAGTCAGCCCTTAATACACTTTTGTGCCATTTGTGGAAGAATGATAAGGTGTACATATAGGACATCTACTGCGAAGCACCCGGTGACGCTACTTATTCAAATATGAAAACTTCTCATCATTTAAGGATAGAATAGTATCATATTTTTTGAAAAATGTTAGTTACAAAATTTAGACCTCATCAGTGCAAAGTTTACAGTAGTGTAGAGTATATATTTTATGAAAGAAATCAATGATAATCACCTTTTTGCCATAAATTAATTGATAAAATAGTACACCGACACTCCAAACATCTACTTTAGATGATATCATTGGCGGGCCTTTTGAAGGATCTTCGAAAACCTCTGGAGGCAAATACCTAAACAAGTTTGTATTGCTTTTAACTAATTCAAAATGACTGAATTCCATTGCGAAAATTGATATACAGAGTAATGACACGAACTAAAAAAAAAGCTTACGAATTCTACATGCAATCGGAGAGTATTAAATCGCTTTTGTGAATCAGTTTTTTTACAAATATTTAATGGGTCATATTATTATCTGATAAGAATTAAAATATCAAAACGAATAAATATACCATTTTACAGTATTAAAAAGTAAATCAAATTTAAAATTTATGTAAATTTTTGTTTTCGATACTAAACTAAAAGTTAAAAAGGCTTTTTGAATTAGTGTTTTCTCTGATTGAAAATAAAAAAAGCAGCAACAAAAATGAAATATAGAAAATTAAAAAAAACAATGGTAGCGTTTAAAATTTAATCTGGGAAAGGAGAAACTTAACATTGCAGGTAACCACTTTGCATTTACTGTTTCTGAACATTTATGTTTATGATAAATTTGAAAGTATATATATTTTATCGATAAATTGATAAACCTTTTCTTTGTAAACCAAACACGCATGCATTGCATGCACATCTAGTAATGGCATGTATTGCATGTAATAAAATGAACCGGTGTTAAAGAAAATATGTAGTAGTGTTCATTGCCAAACTTCTGTTATAGATTTTGTAGTGTGTTGATACATAAGTGAAACAAAATTTAATATTTACAAAGCTTAAAAAATAATGGCAGTGCTTGCATAAATTGTTGAATTTTTAAAAAAAGCCTCGAAAAGTAACTAACCTTAATTATTAACGTCTGTTATTATATTACTGCAGAGTAATGACAAGGATCGCATTTATCAATAACCGAGTAGTCCAGTACTTGGACAATTTTTCAAAGTGCTATTATTAAGAATTCAGAAAAAACAAGTATTTCAAGTAGTTTCATAATATCATTAAAATCTATCATCATTTTGGTTATAAGAAACAAACAAAAGTTTTATGTTCGTCTGTGGATTTAGTTTCACTCTAAGCAAGTTTAAGATTATTTTTGCATTACTTTAATGTGAATTATTTAAGAAAACAAAACTTTACCAATAAGTGCCAGCACCTTGTGATGTCAATTCCATCCCACCCTGCGTTTCACTGTAATGCTCATCATCCATTATCTTACTGAGACCGAAATCTGTAATTTTAATATCTGTGCATCCAGGACCACTCCCAAGTAATATGTTTCCTAAAAATCGATAAATTCAATTACATATATAATACATTTCTAGTCAACTAACTCAAAATTACGCATCTGAATCAAACTCTCGGAAATGCATTTATTTTAAATACAACAAACATTTTCTATGCGACGTTTATTGATAATTAATTAATATATTTACATTTTCATGGCTATGTATGACATGGAAAACACAATATACATTGTTTCGGTGTTAACAGCTCGACATAAGAAGCACCAATGTGTACATCTGTAATGAGGTAGGAAACTTACTATTATTAATGCGCTTCTAAAACATTACAAATACAAAAAATATTAAATTTGAAAAGGATCATGTGACACCCAATTGTGATAGCTTCGCTTGAAGAAAACCATTAATTGAGCTATTTTAACAGTCACAGAGAATACAATACTATGTGGTGATCAATAGTTTTAAACAGTTGCTTGGACCGATTATGAGAGTTCTACTTGATTTATTCCATTATCGTAATTTATTAGACAGTAATTAGAAACAAATAGTAGAAAATTACTCATTTTTGCGACTCACAAAATGATTTTATCAGACTGAAATAAAGAGTACAGTATCTAGTCATGCAATTAAATTCATTGTTTAGTTGTCAGTCGAAAGTAGTGTGGATGTAAAAATACTTTTATCCTCTTTTGTAAAGTGAAATTAATTAATAACTTCAATGTTGCAGTGGAGTCACAGAAGGCAGAAAAACAGCAAAATAATTGCAAAATGTTTCCAACTGTTGTCCCTAATACTGTTATACCCTGTTTACACGTGACATAAGACAGATCTGTCTCAAATTATATCAAGACCTTTGTAGCGTGTAAACACCCAAAACATAAGACATACGAACTCTCAAGTAGGGTTTTTATAAAATAGATGTAGATCAAATAATTTTGATTTTAGTGTATGTCTTCTGTCACGGTGTCACGTTTGCACAAAAATCATGAGACATATATGTTTTTGATGCAGTCTGCAGTTATTTAATTATTACGGAAGCAAAATAACCGTAATTTTGACGTATTAAATTAATAAAAAATTATTAATCATATATTTTTGGTATTATCTGCTTTTCACAACTTAAATTAATATTTTTTCAATTCATATGCATAATTAAACAGTACTTATGCATTTCAGATAAATTTGCTAACAGGTAAATGACCTATAAATATTTTAAATTAATATGAAATTAGCAGAAACATTTGGATGCATGCAACAATGACAAATTAAAGCAATTACGAAACACCACTTCATAGTGTCATAACATCTTACAAATGGAGAGAGTAAATTTCTCATGCATCCAAATGTTTCTGCTAATTTCAAATTAAGTTAAAATATTTATCGGTCATTTACCTGTTAGCAAATTTATCAAAAATACATAAGTAATGTTTAAAATTGAAAAAATATTATTTTAGATTGTGAAAATCGAATACCAAAAATATATGATGCATAATTTTTTATTAATTTAATACGTCGCAATTACGACTATTTTGCCTACGCAATAATTAAATAACTGCAGTCAAAAACATATGTCTCATTATTTAGTGTTTACACGTTTTCAGTGTGACAGAAGACATACAACAAAATCAATATTATTTGATTTACATGTTTTATAATTACCCTACTTCTACTTGAGACTTCGTATGCCTTATATTTTAGGTGTTTACACGCTACATATGTTTTGAGATAATTGGAGACAGATCTGTCTTATGTCACGCGTAAACAGGGTATTACCTAAATACAAAATGTTATTAAGCATTGTACTTCAGGTAAAAATTAGCTATCAATTCACGACTAATTTTGAAGAAGCTAAACATTATAAATTCAACTCAACAGTAAGTAAACAATAGATTGTGGTTGCTATTGTTAATATACGCAATCAAGCTTAAGTAAACACGGTTTTACTCATTAAAATAAATACAATCTTTCAGGATGATATTTTTGAATCTACATTTTATGCTCAAGTTAATATTTATAGAAGTTGTTTTGAAGGAAATCGATTACAGAAAGCCATTGTGAAGTGAAATTCAAAAATGCTTAGTCAATTGAAAATGATATAGAAGAGTAGATGCGACAATAAAACAAAAAGTGTCGATTTGGAGGTTAAAATAAAAGTTTCAGAGAGTAGTAAACTGAATGAAATTAGAATTCTAAAAAAGCCGAATTCAATGGCATGGATCAATATCATAAAGTTCAATGCGTAATAGACAGGTGCTAACAGCTAAAGAAATAACATCTAGCATTAAATAAAGGATTCGACTTTAATCTGTTTTTATATTCTCAAACTACTTTATCATTAACATTGTTATAGCAGGTATCCCAGCGACAAGTGCGAATGGCTAAATATATGGATGGAGAAATGTAATAATTCATTTGACATAAACCACCGTTAATGAGTTTCTTGAGATTTGTGTATGAGAAATGAACTATAGAACTTAGAACAGTAATGGAAACATATCGTAATAGATTATTGACAGAAAATTGGCAAAATGTAATTATGGAAAGGTAAATGGCGACTCAACACAACTAAAAGAACTACCATTTTTGCTTACATAGAATTATGTAGAAAGTATTGTATACATCCGTAAGCATACTTTTATACAGGAAATTTTCCTAAAATTAAAAACCTACTCTTATTTTCTGTGCTTCCGCGAAGCAGTTGGTGTTTGTGTCTATCTTAATTACGACTGAGTGCGACAAAGAAAACTGTTCTAACAAGGGTTTTGTAAAAGATTTCTAAATAATGTAAGTATTTCTGCCATTGAAAATAATGCAAGTTAGACAATCAACATTCACAGCATCCTTAGTGATAACATACATGTAGAGAAGATATCTGAAACATTCAAATTCAACCGAATCCGTAAATCGTGGCGCTTAAATGCTGATATTAAATGTCATTGAATTTTTTGCTTTCTGCCTGAAAAAAATACCACTAGAAACATTATTCACAATGTAAAATTTGACAAATTTGTTCTGCAGCAGCTCCCAACAAATTTGTGAAATAAATTTATTAAAATTTCTGCAATATTAGTAGAAAACTATTAATTGTAAACTAACATCTCAGTGCATATAAAACACATTGTGAAATTTAGAATTGATTGCTACAAAATAATTGCTATCTATAGGAATGTTTGAGTTTAATAAAGCGCCCAGAGTAAACAAATTGAAATGATTGCTTAGTAAATGAACATGTGCATTGTTATTAAACAACTGAATTAATCATGAATTTACAAAATCTAAAGGTGAAAAGTTGCATAAATCTTGAAACATAAGTAATCTGTAAAATAATTTTCTCCAAAACACTTTTTAAAAGAGAAATTTTGAAAAGATTACAAATTCTCGTAAAGCAAAAATTAATTTTATTTGAAAAACGTATAAAGCTGTTTAGAAAGATGTTCTTGCACAACCGAATACAAAGTTAATATCCACTTACCGGGTTTTAAATCGTAGTGAATTACTGGTGGCTTTAACTGATTAAGATACTTTAGTGCAGAAACTATTTGTATAATTATCGACTTCGCTTCTCTTTCAGCAATGGATTTCACTTGCTTCAAATAGAAATCCAAATCGTTACCCTCACAATATTCAAGAACAGTGCAGAACCTAAAGCACCAAATTAGAAAGCAATACATGTGCATGTGCACTGTATGGAATGATGTACTAGAGCATTGTGGGACCAGACATTTCACTTCCTAGAATTTACTGCAACATAATATCCATATAAGTATTATTGTCATAAAAGTTAATACAACTCATTAGACGAAATGGAAACATTAATAATTAATAATACAATACAATATATAAAAATCATATTCAAAATCGAAAATGTCAATTTTTTTCGACTAGAAGTAGAGTACAACATTATATTACTTTGCATGGGAAATCCCATTTACAATATTTAACTGAACTCATTGATTTCATTTGCTTGTAAGTGCGAAATACAATTAATTAGTGTCACATTCTGCAGTCACTTTATGTAGCGACCACCTCGCGAATTGATTCATTAATTTGGAATTTGAGCTAATCAAACTAAAATATCAAACGATTTCCCCTACGAAAGGCATTGTGAAAATATATTTTGAACGAAACCTCAACAGGACAAAACACCCTGGAGCCTCTAATTATAAATAGGACCCTTCATATCAGATGACCCATCTAAGGTCCCTTAATTTCAAATTTTTAACTTTGATTGACCATGGCATAATTAATTCATAAATTATGAATAACGCACACGTACTCAGTAAAAAAAGTGGCGGCTTACTTGTAATTAAAATAGAAAAGCATTTCTTAGCGAAAGACGTTATTATGAAAACTTCTGAAACAAAAAATATAATAATAATGGAAAGCATAGTATAATGACCAGCGCGTTGGACATGTCTCCGAATGAAATGAACAACTTCAAGTATGCCCCAATCACGTCGGCTGACATGGAAGGAGTTCCTCGAAGTAAAAATACTCGGTGTCTATGGATGAGAAATTGACAAAAATATTTTGAGTTAGTATACTTGTACGGTCTCTGATCCCGTAAGTTTGAATGCCGCCTTAATTTTTTAGTGCAGGAACGGTTGCGAAACTAATCTGCAACCTCTACAATGTACACATTTAAAACCCACCGTAAATGAACATTTGCAAGTACAGTAAATGGTACATACAGTAAATGCAGGCGTAATTATAAAGTATATTTCAATTGCGGTACTTTGTCATAAAATAGCGGAAATTCTTGATTTAATTTGTTACAAATTGTAGTAATACTGAACTTTTTGGAAAATTATATATAATACAGATGAGCGCTTAGGTTTCTTAAAACGAGAGGAGCCGACACCCATTTTTACAGAAAAAATAAGGGATTGCAAACACAAAGTTTTTTGATAACAAAAAATCAAGGCATAAAATTTGACGACGTTATTAAGCGATTGTGAATTATAGCAAAATATTTCTAGTTTTGAGGCAAAAGAGCATATGTTCGCAGCTAGTCTAAAAAAGTCAGGGGTCGCACCACCAACCCGCCCTCAACGCGCCACTGATATAGTAGGATGCTATTAGTTTACTAGATAACCTAAACTAAACATTTCTATCAACTAGCAATTATTTGTTTTCTGACAGGAAAATTGATAACCAAAAATCTAGAAATTGTTTTCAGCGATTTATTATTTCTATGATTCCTCAATATAAAGGACTGTGCGCAAATACTCAATATTATGACTATCAACTCTAGACAACGCAAATAATTTAAAATTGCTTAAAAAATCAGAAATGAACAACTTACGAATGTGGATCGATTTCGAAAACGTCATACAGTCGAACGATCCTTGGATGAGTTAAATGTTTATGGATTTCATATTCTCTACACGCATGAATTATGTAATAATTTCGTTTATCTTCTCGCCATTGTTTGTTAACATGATGAATTTTACAAGCAACATAGCGTTGTTCTTGTAAATCAAAACCCTAAAGGAGCAATTTACAATGAAACCAAATCACCGAAGAATAAAAATGTTTACCTTAAACACCTCGGAAAAGCCACCTTTCCCAAGCAAGTGTAACAATAAATATCTTTCCGCTAAAATGGTATTTTCTCTAAGCGAACTCTCGTCTTCGGCTTGTAACCTTTTCAGCTCGCGGATATGAACATTGCGCTCTCTCTCTAGTTTTTCTAGTTCCAACGAGAGATCCTGTTCCTCCTAAAATTACAAAATTCAATATTTCAGAAATGATTTGTTTAAGCTAAATTAGGCCTCTTACATCTAACAAAATTGAAACATGAGTAATTTTACAAAACACAAATGAAACAAACTTTTTTAAGATGGAGAGCTCGAATTTTTAATATTTCATCTTGCTCGTAAAATTCCGAAAGCGAGAGTGTTTGCAAACTAGTACTCTTTGACTTCGAAGATTCGACTTTCTGCCCTTCTGCCGACGGCTTTCTTTTTTGTAAATTCTTCTTTTGTTTCTCCATTTCGTCTCTTTCTTTAATTATGTTATTCTGTCTCCTAAATTTATGTCTTAAATATGCATGCATGCACACAACGACACAATACCTTTTATGCTTCAATTAAAATATATATATTAAAATAAAAAACAAACCTTAGTATTCGACTTAGCATTAAAACTACGTAATTAAAAAACAAGCATGCTTTTATTCTCGTTAAATAACAATTAAGCGGTGAACGTCACAAGGTTTCGTAAATGCCACTGAATAATACAACGAAGACAGATATATTATTAATAGTTAAGCAATATTACTCAATTACGTAATGCACTAGTCGAAAAGCATAATACTGCATCCTGTTAAGAACTACATAAGCTGATCTCTATACGGAACCCACAGGCTATTCATCCTCATCCCATGTACAGTGTACACAGAAACACTACATTTCCCATTGATCTTAGACATAATGATAATACAATAACGAGTAAGGGCAACATTTAAAATCACAGCGTGAATGCTCACCAGCTCCAGTGCTAATTAAATAATCATTAGAAATATTTTAACAAATAATAAGTCGCAAATTAGTACAAAGCAGAGGTTAATAATCAAAGAACACAAATAGTTTAAAATAAGCAAAAACGTTCAAAAAATTATCAATTATATTTCAAAAATGCATTCCGAACTTTTGCGTTACACTAAATTACAAAAATAAACACATTTTTGCATTTTACTAAGATCAATGTCTTGCAAACCCAGTAAAACCAATTTCACAATGCTAAAATATATTCATATTGCTGCGACTTTTTACAAATTGAAATTTCGCACATAACCATGTTTCTATTAAAAAATGTTTGAAATTTTTGGGAGATGACCTTTATAGACCGACGTATGTTAAATACAATTAAGTTTTTTTGAATATTGCTGGAGTAATGGAATTTTTTTGGAAAAATCGAGACCTACCGCTATTAAATATGCAAATTTTGAATTTACGAACTTTGGTAGTGCAAGGCGGTAATATGTATACAAATTACACAAATTAATAAATATCACAGAACTTCAATTTTCACGATATTACATTGGAGAATTTTATTAACAAAATTTTGAATATATTCAACGGAAGAAAATTGACGTAAAGCTGGTGTCTCACGTTCAGCCAAAGTGGATAGTGGTCGAAAAATATTAATACTATTTATTTACTTACACTTCTCACAAATAAATAAGGCAAATGTGGTGAAAGAAAATCAAACATGTTTGATAATTCAATTGGTGAACCTCAGAGGGATTCCGTTCTTCATAAAATCACCCAATAAATTGCAAAAGGTAATTCATTGCAAAATCTGTTAGATAGTATGACGCGAAATGTACTCACTAAATTACAGTTTAATTCCCTCTGCCAGGGAAATGGACAGCAAAATTGCCTCGTATTTGTGAGAAACCAGCTTAAGGAATTTGCGAAAACAATGGGTTAGAGGCAATGTCAAAAAATAATTATCTTGTTATCACATCACATGAACCACTGTAATTCTATTCGATCAATTTCCGCGAAAGCTTCATTATTTGCTGAGGTGATGTAGTTTTCATCAAACCTGAATGTCTTTTTGCGAACAAGTATGATTAAATCAACATTGTACAAATTAACCCAATTTTACCTGGGCTTTTTTGTAGCAGTTATTCCTGATCAATTGTAAAAAACTGTTCAAACTACATGATTAACATAATTCATTAAATACAATAATAGTAAAATAACTTAGGCCTTTGTAACAAAATAAAAAAACATACGCCGTTAATTCCTTAAATGCATAACCATCTTGCCATTGATCAACAAAAGATGCCCCTTGCCGAACAGCGTGAAATTGACCAAGCCTTAGACGTTTGTCTAAGCTAACACGTCTACATTCCTTGCGTTCGTTTTCAGCCTAGACAGAATAAGAATTCTTAAATACCACAATTAAAAACCTTTTCAATTAATAACTTCTTAATAACTTCAATGCATTTGCTATGATAATCCTGTAGTTTCTTTATCTCCATTTGTAAAGTCTCAATTGTCTTTAAATGAATATCGTTTTCCTAAAAAATGACTTAGAAATATTATCAAAATGATAGTAATGAAAACATTCTTATTATTATCCTCGTACAATAAATATTTAGAAATCCGATTTTAAGCAACTTAAGAATCAATAACAAATGAACATTAAGTAAGCAATGCTAGGGAAAATGCAAAAAACTTGCGTTTGGCGGGAAACGGTCCGAAATTTCTAAGGCATTTAGCGGGAATCGCACTTTTCCCAAAAACCCTATTTTTGGCCATTGCTCACGCAGTATTCACTCGAACTTAAATATATTTACCATGCGGTAGGTAAATTAAAGAGACACTACCCTGCGAAATTTCAAATATCATGTTTGCAAACGCGGTTAAGATGAGGTTTTTAAAAAACATTTATATATATATATATATATTTATACGGGCGCTAAGTATAAATCACCAAATATATACGGGCGCGTTGGTAATGGTTGTCAAATATAAATGGGCGCCAAGTATATAAGGGGCGCTATGTATTATTTTGAACCAATATTGGACCCTACGCATGTTTTTTTCCAAATTTTGCATCAGAAATGGCGTAAGCACGTAGTTTACTGACTGATAAAAAAAACTGGCCAAAATCGGACATATTTCAGCTGAAATCGGAATTTTGGACATGGCCGGAAGCGGACCTCATTTTCACTGGGAAGAACTGCCAATATTGACATGAAAATAATATCAGATATTGAACAACGCCCAAATTTTTTGAAAATGTAAAAATTAGTTCCAAAACACATTCATAACTGTTGAAATGGCAATAAATCCAATTTATTCAACAATAGTTTTCATTTTTTATATATTTTTTGAGAATTGCTTCCCTTGAGCCCAAATTTGGTGTGTAGCTATTAAATGAACCCTAAAACTATCACGTTTTTTGAGGTTAACCGGCCGAACTGCATGCGGGCGCTAAGTATGGGGAAAATCGGTGGTCGCGGGCGCTCAGTATAGAACCCATAGTACTTAGAGCCCGTATAAAAAAAATATATATATATACATATATATATATATATGAAAGAATAAATCTGGAAAATTTGGTAACATCTTATACATTTCTTCCGTCAAAAAGTCAAATTGATGTTGCTTATTTGACAAAATCCAGTGAATACAATATTGGATATGATTTGCCAACATGGAAGTGCATGTAAAATGTATCACCTTAGTCTAACATTGACACCAAAACATGATTGTCACTCAAAAATTCCAAATAAAATAAAAAGCTACCAATCTTATAGTTCTTATGATACTCAAAATACCAGAAATTATTAAAACTAATTTCGATGCGATATTTCAAGAAAATAATGTTGAGAGTATAGTTTAATCACTTGAAGCCTTGTTTCTAGGGATTTAAAAAAATTCCAAGATTATTGGATACGAAATTATCTATAGAAGCGAACGAATGTTTGACGAAGAACTAAACCGTTTATTGAAGGACAAAAGGAAACATTTACAAACACAAAACAATTGCGAGAGAAACAGGCTTCAAAGGCTAATTTTGAAAAGAATAAAACACCTCAGGAAAACTAAGATTCAAAAATTGTCAAATGACGAAATCCACAATGAAATTAAAAGTCTATTAAAGAATTCTAAATCACAGCTAATTTTAAACAAAGAAGCACTTTTACTAAATAATTTCTTCAGCAGATTCAATTCCGATAAAAACAATGACCAATACCTACAACTAAAAGAAGCAAATCATTACGAAAACGTTCAAGTTTATCCTAAAAAAGTAGAGCAGTTTTTTCTAAACATTAATGCGAAATCATCCCCAGGGATGTGTAAAATACCTACTTGGTTTTATAAAACGTTTGCATCAGAAATAGCGCCAATATAGACCTCACTTTTCAACAGATGTTTTAGAGAACTAATATATTCAAGAGATTGGAAAAATGTTGCTGTTGTGCCGATTCCAAAAAACCGAGATTCATTACGATTTCATATGATACATTAAAGAAATTTCGACCAATCAACATAACACCAATTTTAGAACGAGTCTTAGATAACATAGTATGAGAAATATATGTCGATCAGATGCGCAACTCTTCTGATAAATACCAATTTGCTTATAAACAAAATCGCAATACAACTGACGCACTAGTACACACAATGAACTTAATATATACCATACTAAACACTAAGGTAACATCAGCAGTACGTATCGTCTTTTTTTATTACAGCAGCGGGTACAACACCATTCTTCAAAACAAGCTTATAAATAAAATCCAATGTCATTCCACCTGGTTAGCTAATTGGGTAATTCAATACATGAAAGGATGGGGCCAACAGGTGAAGTTTGGAAAGGGAGAGTGCACACCATTAAGTGGAACTTTATTCATAGCAGAAACAAATGATATCAGCTGTGAACACTTAAAAATTAATAGGAATTTTTTGGATGTCTCATAATATTCAGACGATATGCGTTTAATTGGCGGAATCTATTTAAATAGTGCAGAAGATAATTTTAACCCCTATCAAGCAGCTATAGAGATAAATTGGTAGCTGAATCTGTATCCCGTAATTTACAAATAAATAATAAAACTTGCGAACTGGTAATAACGCATCCGAATATCACAGACAACTCTTTGAACAAATTGAATCATTGTGAAATGTAGAAGAAAAAATAAAAAAAGTTAAGACTTTTAAATATTTAGGATTACACATAAATGAAAATTTGAGTTGAAAGGATCACGTCAATTACATTTCAAAAATAACATACTATAGAATACGTTGTTTGAGCACTATAATTTCAAACTTTAATATCGAAAAGCAAATTTACATATTTAAAACGTTTCATCAACTACAAGTAGACAACGTGAAATTCTAATTAAACCAATAAGGTTGACAGTAAGATCACAAAAAGCAATAAAAATATCCTTGTAGAAATTATTAACTCGAAGTTTGAAAAGCAATTCAAGTCTACGAAAGAAAAGATAATACACGATAAAGAACATCTACTCCATGATGAATTCAACGGGGCTTTTGAGAAAACACAGAACATTGTTAAACTCCCAAAGCAAAACACCACTTACTTCAAGAAGTCATACATATATGATGCAAGTCAATTATTAATTTATGGAACCTGACCGCAGTTGCTATAGCACTTCATTATATGATATTGTCTCATTTTTCTTTACAACCAACGCTTAGCTGGGTGTTCAGGAATTAAAGCGGACATATATATATATTCGCCGTTTGTAATTTATGCAGAATTTATATTCGTCATTTATAATCATTTTCATATATATATAACCAAAATTGTTTTTATATTAATGATGTTGCAATTTTAACAGTTTCTTAATCATATGCATTACACTAGTGCCTATTCCATTTATTAGAGCCAATGCCTTCCATAGTTGATTAATTTCTTGGCTAAAGCAAACTCGAAAGTCTTAAAGGACATTAATAGATGTAGTTTTTAATTTGGAAGCTAATGAACTAGTTGTGAAGTTGATCCAAGCATTTTTGCTGAGACATTACAAACGACGAATATCTGTGAAAACCAGTAAAAAAATTTTTTTTCATTTTAAATTTTTAGACCCATTAATCCAGTAGGATATATTGTTGAGAGGGTACTGAGATACGCTAACTGAAGAAATTCGAAAATTTTGCATTCTCCTCAATTTTAAACCCCAAAAGGGAGATTCGTCGTTTGTAACAGTCATTTTTTTCAGAAGTCGTCGTTTGTAATGAAGTTTCACCATTATTATGGTACACACGACGAATATATATATATATATATATATATATATATAA
>CABFPE010000792.1:55415-70694 GCA_900660155.1 Hofstenia miamia
TATAATATATAACAGTCTCTGAGTGCCCACTTGTTTCGTAGTGGTTGACGGGTTTTAAAAATATAATTTATAATAAGCGTTCATGATCAATTGTAGCCATGTTCCGGCTGTTGATTGTTTTATGCAATTTTTTTTTGAAAAAAATTTAGGAATTTCAATGAAAATTTTTTTTTTTTTGAAATATGATTAAAATAAGTTTTTAGAATATCAAAGCATTAGCATACATATTTTAGATTGATATGTGAACTAATGACAGCATCAGAGAGGATTACCACAACCCCAGTTCCGAAGATAAAAATTTTCATTTGAAACTCAGTTTTACCCTTAAAATCTAATGATTGGTAAATTAAAAAAGGAATTTTCAAAGTGGAGTTTCTCTATTCAGACAATTAAACAGCGTCCGAGCAATATAACCGCTGTCAAAGCAGCATTTACTAATATTTTGATTTTTTATAAACCTTGATTTAACTCATATTTCACTCAAGAGCCAATTTTGTTCAAACTCGATTGGACATGGCAAAATAACTTTTCCTAAAGGAAAATTGCATTTAATGTTGTTTAAAAGGATTTCAGAAGTGATTGAACTAATTGTTACTGAGATATTAACGATTTCTCGTGGGTTACGGTCCAAATCACAAAAAAATTATTAAAAATAACAAGAAATGTGTCATAAAGAGTGTAAAAGAACGAAAATAATTAGAATAAACATAATTGGCAATCAACTAACTAACCTTCATAGTAATGAAGCCAACTTAAAGAATTGGCCCATTTTAATATTTAACTCTTTAATGGAGTTAAGAAATTTATATTCTAGGATAAAATGACCGAAAATCATATTTATTTTTATGTGTTTTTATATTTTATTTAGATATATCATGGGTCATATACGACCCAAAATCCATTAAAGAGTTAAATATAGAATCGCTAAGTAATTATCCGCTGAATAAATACGGTCCAGGAATAATAATACTTTTTACAAGCTAATTTTTTACATTCCTAGAAATATTTTTTAGCTAAAAACTAAATTTACCGAGACCCTATTTTTCCTTAAAATGGAAAGAGTCCCTGGATACAAGGGAAAATCGGTGAGTGTAAAATCGTGCAATGTTGCAAATGGGGCTGCATTAAAATTTTAGGTGATAATTTTTTTGCGATTTTTCCCAAATGACTAAAGTTTTATTTGTCCTGAATTCATAAAACGTCGTCTATCTTAATAAAAAGCTCATTAGAAAATGAAATCAAATGTTGAAATCACTTGACACTATCTATAATTTTTTTAGTTAACAGTCCGCGACGCCTTAATCAGCGAGGAACAGATTTTTATGATCAATATCATATTTTGAAGCTCAGAAGGAGTTAAATTTCATATTGATATTCAATTTTAATGCACAAGTCTTTTAAGTCTTATATAGAAGCTCGTTAACCTCTAATTTTAAAAAATCGTTGTTTCATCATTTTTTATTATAAACAATGATCATGTGTTATGTTATTATGTACTGACGATGAGTGGAGACACTTGAAACATGTATACATAAAATATTTCTTGATATCTCCAATGATTAGTTTAAGCACACGTTGTACACAATATATTCTCAAGAAAGTGCTAAATGAAAATGAAAAAGAAATTCTTCGTACAACGAAGCTTTACTTATTTGGTGGAGACACTCGAAACATGTATACATTAAATATTTGTTTTCTACAATGAATAGTTTAAGAACACTTTGTACACAATATATATATATATATATATATATATGTGTGTGTGTGTGTGTTAGGGTGCACACCATGTACACATCAATCTCCACGCACAGTACATGCGTATATAAAAAGTAACAAAAAATAATTTCTTGCGCTGCACATTTACGAACAACCTTCTGACATTCGACTAGAAAGGACATGGCGTCGCCATCACACTGTAAACTGTTAAAGTGCGAGAGATCAATATAACTGCTATACGGCTTCAGGTAATTGAATATCTACGTGAGGACAACTTGCCCGACATTATTGTTGTATACTGGCAGCAGAAATGTGAGCAGTCTTAGCTGCATTTGTGTCAAAAGATGAATTTACCATACTCTCGGCCCAGTTCCAGTCTGTTAGCAAGTCGACTGTTAAATTAGAAGTGATTTCTCCTAATGAACGATCTGTTTCTGACTGGTATTTAGGAATGGCGAGTAGTTTAAGGTCATCTGCGGCACCAATGATAACTGTTAACCGCTCCTCCAAGATATTCTGGTTCTGTAACATTGCATCGTTCATCATTTAGCAACAATTGCAATACTTAAGTGCTAAGAATCATTAAAAGGTCACATAATGTAAAGGCAACACTAATTCCAAGTAAAACAATAAAAAATCAACATTTTAAATGCTCAAATTTGATTGGTCAAGAGCTGATACGGATATATTTTTTTAAACTAATGAGTGGAGTTGTTTCATATTTACAGAAATTTATTGGTACATTAGTTTACAACGGTTATTACAATCTTATATTATTACTGTGATTTATTTTAATCAGCATTATAATCAAAATTTGCCTTATATGGGCATTGCATGCCTCGAAAGCCCAAGAAGCGCATGTCAAAAGTTTGCAAAAAAATTACACGTATATTTATGTCCGTCAAAGGAAAAAAAATTGACAAGGGTCAAAATGATATTCTAAATTGGGACAGGCTGTGCACCCTAATGTGTGTGTGACGTAGACAATACAAACATAGTTCACGCATAAATAGGCACACCTTTGAAAATGTCTTAGATAACTCATTTTAAGAGTAGTGTATAAAGAATAAATGGCAGAAGTATAACTGTATTTAGAAGTTCCACTGCGTTATCGATTAAGCTCACGGGGAGCTTGTACAGAATAACAGGAATTGGACAAGGTAACAACAGTGGACAAAATAAGGAATTAGAGAAAAACAAATCCTGAAGGCACTCAATATACAGTTATAAAGTAACTTGTTTTATAGATTGGTATTTGGCCAATCCTATTATTTCAAGCATTTCATAATCATATTATGTTATGATGAGAATGAAAATAGCATATATTGTTGGATTGTATCACAAAACTGGATGCTCCACAGAAGCTGCTATAAAACAACTTCCTTTACTAAAGAATCTGGTAGAGGAACTATTTCATCAGAGGTTATCAACTTAGTGGAGGCAGAAAAATCGAAATGGTAAGGAGAACTCTGTTACAGGCTTTTATTCCTCAAACTAATTTTTAATACAACTGCAATGCTACATCCAACCGTCGTCAAGATTTCACCAAAAGCCCCACATGCTGACCGAAAAATTTAGACAAAGTCAAGTAATCCTTTCCACAAACAAAATGTCTCATTCCCCGGATTTAAGAGTGATATCATAGAAACATCAAACTCAAAGCATCAATGGTGAATGAAGCTGACAATATTCCTATGTTGCACAAAATTCTATGTTGTGCAATTGAAAATTTTATGGTTTTGCCATTATAGGACAAAAGAACAACTAGACGATTCTCATTAGTATTCAAAACGTTGTTGTTGCTAATAAAATTGTTTTGTGGTATACCTCTTTAATCTGGGTGTTTATACAACGAAGTTACTACATAGCTGACCTGTAAATGACCTTAATTGAATTTAAGCTATGAAACAGAAATTACTAATTCAGACACTCTGTCAAGACCAGACGACATTCACCACATGTGCTACAGCTTACAAGGTGTGTTGTTTTGTGCACTACGGCCCATTATGTTGCTGACATTACCTATTAAAATGGATTGTTATAAATTCATTATCAGACGGCAAAAATCGTGACTAACTATCAATACAAGCGCTAACAATGATGTATTGGTAGACTCGTGAATATTCGCGGATGCAAGAAGTGATTGAAAATGTGGAATGCACAATTGAGCAAACCTTCAATAAATTGTGTTTTGCTTTCTACGGCACGTATAATAAAAGCTTTGTAAAATGTAAAGAGAAGAAACCAATCCTTTTTAATTTGCTCAACATTCTGAATGAGATAAATCAACTACCTGGTCAATTTGATTTACAAGTACAGTAAAACAGGAGAGAGAACCAAATTTATAAAATTGCATTTTGAAAGCATATATGTAGTAATGCATAAAATTTGGAAGCGTTTAGAGATCGCAAAAGGTTTTAGATTTTCCATATGCTTTCTAGAATGAGAAATTCAATACAAATTTGTTACGTAAAAATCAGTATTCATTTATAATGAAATATTTTATAGCTCCGAATGATTCTATTATTGAATCTTGTGCTACTTTCGTGTATACAATTGCACAAATACGTTTGTATACAATTAATAAAAGAAGTCAATGCCTAAATATGATTATTTAGCGGACTTAAAAAATATTAGTTTTCATATCAATGCATATTTTTAAATCCATAAAGGCCAAAATAAATTATTTTGGTACTTTTTCACAAACATGGATATGAATTATAGACTAAATAACATAATTTCAAACACAATTAGGTTATTATATATTTACAGCGGTAGAATTAAAAAAGATGTTTGAGAATTACTGCTAACGACATTATGTAACATCATATATGCGATAACTAAATAATTTGAAAATGAAACTTCTCTAAACAAATACATTTAGGAAAAATAATTGTTGAAAATACACAAAGAGTATTGAAATCGAAATAAAGGAATTTGACATTGGAAGAATCTTAGTTAATATTCAAAAAATTTATGCATTGCCTGTTACGGTGGAAGTTCTATTAAACTAATGAATTGAATAATACATTTCTCTACGAAATTGGATGACTCCGTTCCAAAGAGTTAATCAATTACACCATCTTTTTGTGCTCTTCTAAATAATGATATTTCCATAAAACTAGATTTATTTTTTGCAATTGCATAAAAATAATGTTAAATATTACAATTTATGCATGACACATTGTTCTGAAACATTGGGAAATCAAATGACATTTAATTCATTCTAAGCAAATCAACAAGAAAATATGCTAAGAATATAAACCAATACAAAACCTCATACCCAAAATTAATTTAATTGGGAAATACTCTAGACAAACACCAGCTCGTCGAAATGAATAAAATCGATTATATTTAATTTAAGCACTCATTAATCAAAGTAAAACCTGGTTCAATTCGGTAATTCTAGAATTCTGTTCTTCTAAATTTGAAGACATTCTTAGTTGTTGTTCTTTAAGTAAATTTCCAGTAATATCTGTTTGTGTTTCACGTTCTTGCTTATCTGACATACTATTATAGCATCGAGAGCAATACTCAGTTCTTCGCGGTACAGAATTTAAATGATAACTTCCAACAGAACCTGGAGAAGTTTGTAGAGGAGAAATAAAATTATTTTGACCTTGTTGATTCTAAATTCAAATTAATCAACATTGCATGCACGCAATTCACCTTAAAATAATCATTAATTTTCCGAGAAGATTCCCTTTCTCTTTTAGTTTCAGAATTTTCCAACTTTCTTCTTTTAGAATGTTTGCCACTGCTTTTATTTGTTGGTGTCTAAACGGGAAATTAAAAAATTGAAACCAATAATATTCCATTACTTTAACCTCTCTGAGTTCCTGACACTCACCCTTATCACTACGATCGCTATCGTGGCAAGAATTCATGCTACTAGCACTAACTTCATCCATAGGTATCTGAAATGTACATTAAACTTATGGCTGCAGCAACTGAATAACTCACCGGTTGAGGAGAAACCGTTTGTTTAAAATTACCAGACATTCGGGCCTCTAATAGTTCATACTTAACAGGATCAACTGCTATACGCCCTTCATCCATTCTAAAACACTAACGGGGTTGTGCATGTTTACAAAACTTAATCTAAAATTTAAACAAATACTTTTAGGAAGCGAGTAAGTAATACATCGATAATTGTAGGAATTATACACAGAAAATTTTTGCTAGTTATAGAATCCAATTTCTAGAATGCAATCAAAGTTTGTTTACAATATTTAGATAATGGTCAACATATTACGTAAAATTTACATCACAACATGTCCACGATACACGTGACGTAAATAATGTAAGCAGACATTATAAATATTGAAAAATATTATCAAAATTCTTAATTAATTTGAAAATTTGGTTTCAAAAATTTTAAAAATTGTGTTTTTCCTTTAACCATACTTCCGCAATCTATTTCGTAAGCATTACGTTGTGACGAATTCTACGTATTGGTATGACGCTTAATATACTTCATGTAGTAGTAATGTAATTTTGTGAAATACGTTTCCTTCATATGCTATAATTTTCGGTCAATTAGAATTAATTAGATTTTGTAAATGGTACGTTTTTTGCGGATCTTAATTCCAAAGTATCAATTTAAATTGTTTAGGCTGTCAATCAAATGAACAACTATAATGACTACCTCTGGCAATTTGCTACCTTTCTCTAGAGTACAGGTATTGTTTATCAAATTAATATTTATAAATTTAGTGTTTATCTATAAATAGGTTTAAAAATATAAATAAATTCCGACATTGAAGTTATAAACTAATTTTTCTAATAAAATTTGATGCCTATAATTAAGGTCCCCAGACATCCTGATTTAAAGGCCTATGTCCTGCTTTTTATGATTTTGTCCTGCGTCTTCGAATAACAATTTAAGGATATCTTAATGTACTTATATATGAAAGTATTTAATAAAATGTTGCATTTTTCGTTTATCATATTGAAATATTTAAATTTGGAATTGTTTATATCAGAAATATATTCTAGGCAGGCTACAAATAACATGGTAGGGCAAATATGATAAACTTACAAATCAGTTATCCCTGATTTTGCGCCAGTATTACTGTGCTTTATCCTATCTTAGAACATACTTTAATAAATTTTGTGGTAAAAATATATATATATATATATCGTAGAATGCTTGCATATGGCTTTAGCAATTTCTTTTTCATGTAGTAAAGCATCCGATATAGGCTATCGAAACTCAAATTGATGGACAATCAAACTATTTCCATTCAAGTTATTTTACATTTGTGAATATACAAGAATAAGTTAGGATTACTATAATCTTTGTTTCTATCTCCAGCTGTTGGCATTTGTGGGAATTCAGAATGCTTTATGCAAAAAATTAAAATATAAGTTAAGTACTATATGTTATTAGAGAACGCCATTTTCATTTACATGATTTTTTACTGTGCTTTCATTGGCTAAAGGTTTTCTCAACAATTTTATAATATCAAAGCTTTAATCTCTGCTTGCTATTGTTATTACTTTTATTGCTGGATTTATCGAATTTTTTTAGAAAATTGTAATTAAAGTAGAGTTTTAAGTATACTAATGTATATTTACCCTTGACAAGATTTTTTATTCTTAAATCATGAAATTAAACGTAATTGACTAATGCTTCATTGAAATTTAGGTACGTGAAAAACCTGTGCTATTGGATCAAATTAAAAAATATTACTGCGTATAGTTTGAATTCCTTATACAGGGTTTTCATTAAGTAACCGGAAGATTTTATGCCATTCTTATTCTTTACAGTTTGAGCATAAATCATGCATGCATAACTTTTTTTATGGTTCATGTTATAAACATTATTTCTTACAAGCACAAGTACAGTATTTAAGGTAAATTGACGGGGTTTCCAATAATTTTAACTAAGAAAATCAACTTTTAACCATGTAATTCTTATTTTGTGACGAGAACGCAGACAGATAAAGCAAACATTACTTTCTAAGAACACAGGGAAAATAACTCTTTGCAAAATATCAGGAGTTATGCTGTTCATCGCGACCTCGATTCTTGCCTTCAGGTTATTCAATAAGGCGTTCACACTGTTGTGATAGACGACATCCTTGAGATAGCCGAACAACCAAAACTCGTTGGGGCAAGATCTAAAGATCTTAGTGAACAGCTCGGATCTTTGCTGATTAGTCGTGACCCAAAAATGGAATGGAGAAGCTCCATCTCAGTGTGCAGTGGCGCGTTGTCCTGTTGATAACAAGTCTACGTTTGCTGCATGAAAAGCCGAGAGAAAATCGTCGCAGATAATGTTGCGATAGACGAATTGATCAATGTTTCGCGTGCAGTAGAAGTGCTCAATGAGTTTTCTCTCTGAAACGGCCACCCAATCTATGAGACGATCTGAATGTACGGATTTGGGCACCGACGTATGAGGATAGCCATGTCCAAAATGCGATAGTTGTTGCCATTGACATAGAAGTTCGGCCAAAGATTTTTAAAAGAACGTTCTCGTCATCCGGCCATTTCTCACCAACCTACACGCGGAATGAGATGCGTTAAGCGTGGTTTTTGAGCTGAAGCGCATGTTGAAGTTGGACTCTGTAGGGATACCATTTCAACATTCAGTAACAGTCATTTTGCACAATTAACGTTGAGTAACCAACTTGCTTAGTGATTTGACTTAGAGAGAATGATGTATTTTCTTGGGTCATTTCTCCAACTGGTTCCGCAGCCTTTTCATTCGACAGCCTCCCACGGTGTAATTGGTGATTGACGCTACCTGTTTCATGAAAGCCATTGATAATTTTGTCAATTGTTCCCCGACGTGGGATTCTGTTACGATGACCGTACTTTGTTGACCACTTTCTTTACACTTCAGTCAATTTTCAAAATAAAGTTCTATAATATCTACTCTCTTCGAGAGACTTAACCTACCCGTGATTTAATGTCGTTAGAAGTGAAATCGCACACTAGCGTAGTCAATGACGTAACGTCCAAAACCGATCAAGAATTGATGAACAAAGTGTCATGCATCGAAGATTTTTCAAAACATTTTCACCTTAATCACTGACAAGATTGACAATTACATCACTAGATAAACGCTTACGTTTTTCTTCATTTCGTTCTCTTTTCTTAATGTTCTTTATTAGGGAATGGATTGTATGCCATTTCTTGACAGGAGTAATAATTTTAACCTCTTCATTTGGACTGTGAACCAAGTTGAATGTGATGTACCAAGTAACTCATTTGCACAAAATGTGACTATGTTGTTTTGCTCATTGAATTTTGAAATATGTAGAGCTTTTTTCGGATTAGGCACATATCTAGGTATTTTTATGGTTCTAAATACAATAATGCTATTTATTTGGTTAACACATGTAAGCTGTTTAAAACTAAGTTATTCAAATTATATACAAATTCGATAAAATCAAAAATATATCCAACAATGATGTTTCAATTAATTATCATTTTACTATATGATAAAATAGAATCCGCAATTAAATCTAAATACAATCTTGATCTAAGTTCACTTAAATTGCTAATTTCTATTCCATATTCAATTTAGGTTTTGCCAATGTTGCTGCTTTTTACAAGCTTCACCATGACAAATAGAGCATGACTTATTCGGATTTTGTAGATACAGTAAAGATGGAATATTTTTTATTATATTCAAATTATTTTTCATTTAATACGAGCGACCGAGTTATTGCATATTTCATTCCAAAAATGCTTAAAACAGTTTTTTTAGTTTGATTTTTTATATTGCTTTATTTGAGTTATTTTTTCTCAGAATCCTGATCTTGGGCAATCAAATGAGTATTGCCATGACATCCAAGACATCTCAAATATCTAAAAGCATTAAAAAATTCATCTGTTTTTTGCTCAGTGAATATAATGCCAATTGTTTCATTAAAATTTACATTGTATATTCCTATTTAAGTATACAGCACTGATAACTGAAACAGTTGGCAAGTTTCTTCATGTTTTCCTCTATTCAAAAAATGTAACGAATAAAATTATCGAGTTTATCTTGATAAAACTAGTCGTTATTGCGAAGTTATTTAAGAGAATTAATTACTCTAAGTTGGCCAATTAGCCTACAAATTCTTTTTCCACAAATATAATCAGCACTTTTTGAAGCAGCTTTTATTTAATTTGCATTAGTGGTTAAATTCAAAGGGAATCCAGATCACACATCATTTGTTCAAATTTGTGTATGCGAGAATGTTGTCTTCTTAATCTTGACGTTCTACGTTAATATTGACACATTTTATGCAATTGTTACATAATTTCTATATTGCATTGTTCAAATTTTCCATTTGAAATTTTTCGATTGTAAAAATCGGCTTACATGTCAAGCAAGGTCACTTTTGTTATGCCTGCTGTCATTCATTAATAAAAAACGTGTAGTGTAGTTTCTATACTTTGTAAATATCAACGTCATTTTTAATATTATGCATGTTGTTTATTGCGCAGGCACTTTAGTTTCGACGTTTTAACAACTCTAATTAAACGCTGATGACGTAATTTAAAGTGGATTCTTTTCCGTCATTAGCAAGATTTCAGCTTTTAAATTAATATTTTAGAACTGTGCGGTAGGTTTACTCTTTTAGTATATTTAACACAAAATTTCTTTTTCTAATGTACATTTCTTGGATATTGTAGTTTATTTTCAAAGCGAACAAGTTAATTTATTATATCTTGAAAATCTTGCATTTTATTTTGAAAAAAACATACTATTTTTGTGATATAAATTTTCATAAAAATAGTGTATTTTATTAATTCTCTAATTTAGTTGTTCATACAAGATGGACAACCATTGACATTGGTTCCGCAGATACAAGAAGGTAAACAATCAGTTTCCACAACAATCATCAATACTAAACCACTTGTAGTTTCATCAAGGTTAGATTTAGTCATTTTCTAACTGTTTCTTTTAGTTTTTAAAAGAAATTAAACAGTCATAGACAATACGTTCATGTAAGAAACCTGTAAAATATATTTATTTGGTTTTTGAAATGTAGATTCCATTCTATTTATTAATACCTTTATTTAATCCTTAAATTTTACTAAATTCCACTTTTGATTTATGCAATTTTAAATATTTCAATTTTTCTTGTTATCAATTTTGAAAGTGTTATTACATAATTACCAAGAGAATTGGGTTTCGTCACATAATGTGAAACTTAAATAAGCTCGCTGACTAGGTTACCAACGTTATGATATTTAATCGACATACAAGTAGGTTTTAATGCAATTTTTGTATAATGTTTTTGTCACTATATTCAAAATTAATTCTTGCGGACGCATTTAATTTCATTATTGAACACTACAATTCATCGAAGCGTTCAAAAATGATAAATATATTTTTTACCACTTTATGTTCATGATTTTAGACCTTCAGTTAACAGAAGTAATGAGACTTCTGAAGTAACCCAGTTCAAGACAGAAGCCTCGACACCTTTGATCACTGTTAGTTTACCTTCAGCAATGATACAGCGAAATTCCATGCCCTCACATACTGGTACTGGTTAGTATTATTCTTAAATATTTTATTGATTTTACAAGATGTTCGTGAAAAGGTTGTTAGCATATAGCTTTTTCTCTAAATTGTAGGTAAGTATAAGCTTATTTTGCAATTTTATAATAATTTTTTATTACTGAACTTTTCATGTCTTTTAAATTCTATATTAAGAAGTTGTAATTTCAATACCAATGCCTTCGTTTGGATCTTTGGAACTATTCGAAATTTTTTCATACATTTTCATTTCCGTCAAAATTTATGTGAATTGTTTCTTCTGGTTTTATTTTTTCCACTCAACACAATTTATGTAAAACGTGTTAATGTGCCAAATGAAAATCATTTTCAATAGTTTTGCTGAAATGTATTAACTCATCTCGTATTTAGTTTTCACACCTATCAAAGAATCCGTTGTCTCTCAGTCATCAGCAATCAATGAATATATAATCCAGGAGCAGTCTTCAGGTGATTTAGCCTACATACCAGGTAAATATTTAAATTTCTTTTTACTAAAAACCAATATCAATTTTCATTATGAATATTTATCTCATAGCCTGTTTTCAAAGAACTAAATCTGATGAAATTTAGCCACGACTGATTTGTAAAATCCGTTTAAAGCTTTTATCAATTAGTTCATTATAGTCGTCTATTATTATAGAAATTGAAAAATAATAGTACTATAAATAAAATTAAGCCATTTTATATTCGTTTAGTAATACAGAAAACAACGCTTACCGACTACAAATAGATAATATATCTAATTAGCGGCCATACTCTTGCATAGTTTAAATGACGTATTACAAGTGCAAAAATATTTTTCTTTATACCTTTGTCTGAATAATCCATATACAGAGAACGATCTTATGACACATATTGACGTGTTTCCGACAACTTAATACATGTAGTACATTTTTATCAGCCTGTTTTTAATTTCCATCCTAGTTGTTGGAATTCAAATTTCTTAACACAATTAAATCTGTTTTATCATGGGCAAGGACTGTTGCGTTAATGGAATTAAGTATATTTTGATCGATTCCTGATATCTTATTCACGCCTGCATTTAAGTTGATTTGATTCGGTCAATAATACATTCCTTCAGTCACCGAACAATTTAAATATCGTATGTCAAGCTACAGTTTAGTTTTAACTTTCGACAAATCACAAATACCAACAATTACTATTAATTAAATACTGGAAATATTTTTCTCAAAACTTTAAAATTTAGTTTTTGGAATCCCACCTAAATTCACATTTTTTTCTTCTTTAGCTGAAGACTCGGCAAAAAAACGTGAAGTGCGATTAATGAAAAACCGGTTTGTATTAATTTGTTTAATTTGTCTTTTTATAAAGGTTTGTCAAATTAAAATATGACTTTTTTCAACTTTTCAAAGAAACTGAATTTTTTCTAAAGTTTGTACTTACGCTTCTTAGTCTGATAAGTTCCTCATGTACTTGATATTTGAAATTGCAATAAATGCCTGTAGTGTAAATAAAATATCTACTTTTTATACTTCGGTCTGTAAACAATTTTTTAATTTAAACCTATCTAAACATAATGGTTTTTGCTTTAATATCTACATCACATATGTTATTCTCTTACTGATAAATATTGTAATTTGTTTTTCACTGAAAAATAGCTCGGTACATTTTTTCAATTGATTTTGTTGCTCCATTGTAACTACCTGAAAGTATTGTGGAATACATGCTCAATTGATTTACACATTATGAGTGGGTGCACAAACAATGCATAATTTTCATTATTGTCCTATGCATTGATGCTTATTTTATCTTTTGCTGTTTAGAGAAGCTGCTCGAGAATGTCGACGGAAAAAGAAAGAGTACGTCAAATGTTTGGAAAATCGAGTTGCTGTGCTAGAAAATCAAAACAAACTTCTAATAGAAGAGCTAAAAACTTTAAAGAAACTATATTGTCAAAATGCAGATCAGATAGAGTTAACCTGAGTGTAAATTAGTGCTGATTGTGGAAATCTTACAACAATTTGAATCCCTTTTAAAATGTATTTTACAGATAAACTCATCATAGAACTTAATTCCTCAATCAACCACTTTGCCACTGCATGTCTATTTGCTAGTTTTTAATGAAATGTTTTTATTGTAATTTAATTTGTTTGGTCATCTCAAATATGGAATTCTAGCTTCTCATGTTTTATCCACAATTTTCACAAATTTTGAATTTTTTCCTTTTTAAGTGATGAAGGCTATCTTTAGAAAATTTGTTTTAGTTTGTTTCAAATGTACATATTTAGTTGTTTATATTTAATGTTTTTATAATATAAATTTATTTATAGTTCTTGGAAAATCTGAATTTACTTGTTTATTTAATGGTTTTGATATAACTTTGCTCAATTACTTTATCAGTTGAATTTACAAATTTCTTTTGATTTTCAAATATTCTATTAGATTCACTTTGATGTAAATTGTAAATATTTAAATATATTTAATTCAAGACGTGTTTAAAACATTTTATTGGGTCATTTCTATCTTGTAAATCTAACTAATAATTGTGAAATGTAAGGATGGAATCCGGATAGTGGATTGAATATACCGGATAATTCGACTGCCGGATACTGGATGGTATATTGTTCAATTATTGCTAAGGCAACCAGAAATATGACTAAAAAACAAAATGTGACGGAATTTAGTAAAATATGCCTTAAAATATTTTATTCATTTTTCAAAATGATCCATTTAAGCAACATAAAGCGTTTTTATATCACTGAAAACAAGATATAAAACAAATACAAGAACTCTTACATAACAGTCATTTTTTTAAAGCAACAACTTTACTAAATTGTAGTAACAGCTCATAAATTTCCATGTATCATTGTACTTAAAATTTTTGTCATAGGCTAAGAGTTTTCTTAACAGAGGAACATCTCAACTGCAGCGAATATTGCTTAGCATTTTCCTAACTTGGCGTATAATTTCGATTAAATGTCCATCCCCTTTCCTTCCATTATAGAATTGAAACTTATTTTCTAATCGTGACTTGATATATGCGATTATTTCACAGCGTCATTTAATAGATCAATGACGGACTAATAACAACATATGGTGGAATTTAATCTCTCAAACATTGAACAACTTTGATATTTTATGATGGCAGCCTTAATTGAGCAATTAGATTTTCAGCACATATTTTGCAGAAATCCGCAAGGCACAGTTCTGCACCACGTGTGCCTTCCAAAATCCAAAAAATAATAATGTATGTGGTTCCTTCGAAATTTTTTTAGCTGCCAGCATATATGGCCAGTCCTAGAAATGCGTTGGCCAGTGGGTCACATTGGGCAGGGTCAACAACTAGCTAGCAATTAAACTTCGCGGGGGTTAGACCAGGAAATACATTAACTGAAGCTGAATCAATTCGGTTTCAGAAAGTCGTCAACGACAGAAATGGCTCTCTTGCGCATAATCAATAAAGCAAAGGATATGATTAAATCGTATGATTACGTCAGGGTAATTGCAATTGATCTCAGTAAAGCGTTTGACCGAGTGCCGCGCGATACTGGGTGGAACGCGTGGTCAAGACAGGGCCCAAGATGTGCTTTGCGCTGTGAAAGACTGGTGTAATAACAACAACCTATCGATGAACAAAGAAAAAACGGTTGAAATGATTTTTTCTAAGGGTAGCTCTCCTTTGACTACTACACAATATCCATCTGGCAAACTCTTTCGAGCCATTAAAATCCTTGGAGTGTACATTGATAATGCCTTGTCATTTGAAGAACATGTTTCAAGGCTTCTACGAAAATGCAGAAGCAAAATGTTCCTTCTAAATAAGTTAAAGGCACAAGGTTACTCCTTACGCGAGCTCAAGATACTTTACACTGCGTTGATATTGCCAAACATAACCTATTCGGTTTCAGTATGGGGAGGATGCAGGAAGTCATTACAGCAACTTATAGACAAACTACAGAGGAAGGCAATGCGACTGGGATATACGGATAAATTTGAATCTATTGAAACAATTGTGAGAAAGTCAGATGAAAAACTGTTGAAGAGAATGTACTATGAGGACCATTTACTATCAGATCTAGTACCTGGAA
>CABFPE010000792.1:75840-105106 GCA_900660155.1 Hofstenia miamia
GCAGGTACTTCTAAGATTTTAAATAAATAGCTTTGAATTTGATTAAAAAGTTGATGAACAATAAATTCTTCGGAGTTTATTTTATTTACATTTCTTCATTATCTGGTTTGATTATTTAATAAAATGTTCAGCTAAGCAAGTTGTGGCGAGTAGTGGCTGGATTCCATCACGGGATCGATTTGAAGGGTCCTTGTGCCAGTCACGAAACCGCACTTATGTTACGGTTAGGAGTTTTTCGATTCTTGCTTAGTCTGACTATCGATCTTTACATGTACAAAATAATGAAAGCCTGAAACGACTGGATAGTCGAACCCTAAGCATATATATCTATTCTTAATAGTAGGAGACTCGAATATAATCGACCAATATAATGACTCTACATGTATCATTATTAAATGTAAGTATAGGAAACTGCAATAGTAGTAATTAAATCACAAAGCCAATAATTTTACGGTAATGGCTACCTTAGTATTATTTATATGCAGTGAGTGTCAATGCCTGGTTGCTTTATTTACTCAAATCAACTAACACTTTACAAAATTGAGTTTAAGTCAGCTACAACTTGTCGTGAGTGCACACACTGAGCTAAAGTAAGGTTCACATAATTAGTTCCAATTGAGCTGAGACAGTGGATGCAGTCATTGTTCATGAGGAAGAGGAACTGTGCGGTGGTGATTGGCTTCGGCAGTAGCCCAGAGAAGAATTGAAGAGGAAACGCCACGCGGCTCCATCACCTAAACAGTGATAATTAATATTCGATTAACTTAACTAGTTAAAAAGAAAGGAAAAGTTTGGCAGCTCAATGATCTAGTAACTCCTCACCCGCAATTTACTGAGTGATAATCATCAATAGTGATACACGGTGCAAATAGGCCAGGTGGAGGATGTTACAATAACATATTCTGAGGTAGAGCTTGATTTAAAAATTTTCGAGGATGTATATATATATATATATATTCATTCAATTTTAGTAAATGTATTTACTGGCCTAACCCCTGCGAAGTTTAATTGCTAGCTAGTTATTGACCCTGCCTGATGCGACCCACTGGCCAACGCATTTCTAGGACTGGCCATATGTGCTGGCAGCCGAAAAAATATTAAAAAAACTATATACATTATTATTTCTTGGATTTTGGAAGGCACGCGTTTTGCAGAACTGTGCCTTGTGGATTCAGGCAAAATATATGTGCTGAAAATCTAATTGCTCAATTAAGGCTGCCATCATAAAATATCAAAGTTGTTCAATGTTTGAGAGATTAAATTCCACCATATGTTGTTATTAGTCCGTCATTGATCTAGGAAATGACGCTGTGAAATAATCGCATATATCAAGTCACAATTAGAAAATAAGTTTCAATTCAAAAATTTCCTAAGTATTGTTAAGAAATTAGTTTTTTTGTATGCAAATTGATTGTTATTTTAAAGTGTGAAGGTGTATTTGCCTCAAGAAATAATACAATTATCATTAAAATACATAAATTTATATAAAATTTAGTGTGTAATTTTACTTTGGAGGGTGTAAATACATATTCCTTGCTAGATTTATTTTTTTCAATGCTTGTATTTTACATTAAAACATTGGCAGATGTAATATCTTTTTACAAGAACTATGCTTAATTTACTTCAATCTTAGAAATATATGTATAATTTCAACAAAAGCTCATTAGCAGAAAGAAATGTTTAAAATTCAATCATTTTAACTACATGTAGAACAATGTGTTTTTAATGCAATAATCAATCTTTGCGGAGAGTATAATTGTGGAGGTTGCCTTCTTATTTATTGTGGTAAGTCGTTTTTATGCTTCAAAAATTGAAATTCTCTTTGTATGTTGGAGATTTCATTGCTTTATAGCACATAGCAGGGCTTTCTATTGTATCAGTCATTCATCATTAATCATGAAAATGAGATATATGCTATTATTAAACACACAATGCCTTGAGTGGTTAAATCAATTACAACAGTGGATAAGATATATTGAAACCATTACATAAAGAGATTGTTATATCTAGTAGCATGCTAATAATTTGCTAATATAGTAAAACATGTTTGAATGTCCATTGTTCATTGCAAAAAGGGAGTGTTCATGGTAAATTTAAAGACGGAATTATATATTTAATGAATAGTTATTCAAAAACAGCTATCATCACAATCAATTGTTGCAAAAAATTAACTCTGCATAATTTGGCTTGTTTCACACAATATCTTTATTTCTAAGCATGACCTGCATTAAATTATCATTAATTATATTGAATGACTTGAATTCAGGCTGCTAAATTATTTTTTCCATTTTGTACATTGGATATTAGTGAAAAACAAATTAAATCTAAGAATTTTTACAATGAAGTGTAGCAACATATTTGAAAAATGAACTGTAACCCTTTTGTATGTAATGAATAGCCTCGGTTAAAACAAATTGCATTTTGTATAATAGCATCACATGTATAATATTTCCAAGTTTATAACATGGTTAAGCAATTTTATAGACAATGTTTTTCACTATATTAACCTAAAAAATTTTTTTTTTCAAAATTTCTCAAAATTCTTAGTGATCTACCTTTTAAATACCATGCATCTATATTTGTGTAGGTGTGAATAATACACTACTCACATTTTTCTACATTTCTGTTTTAACAAATTTATGTGTAATTGATCTTGTTTTAATCACATGTGTTGAATTTTTTTTATCTTTTAACTAACAACTGACTGAAATTTTAAATTATACACAATGGTTTTTGCTTTTGCTGTGTAATTTGGATGATATTTACTGAACATGTATTAAATTCTCCAATTTTATAACATGATTAAGCAATTTTATAGACAATGTTTTTTGTTAATAATTTGCTAATACAGTAAAATGTGTTATAATTTCCATTGTTCATTGCAAAAAGGAGAGTTAATGGTAAATTTAGATATGGAATTATATATTTATTGACTGATTATTCAAAAAACCACTATCATCACAATCAATTGTTGCAAAAAATGACCTTTGTATGAATATTAAGTGTATAAAGTAAAACAAAATAATTTATCTGCATCTACACAGAAATAACAAGGTATATCACATATTATTTCAATCTTTTGTTTTTACTGGATATGTATATTATAGTATTTCATTGTAAACTGAGCATATTTTTTACATTTCCACTTTAAAATGAATTTATATTATGGGATTTTATGCACCTTCTTTTTCATTATTTACATTAAATGATGCTTGTTTCTCAAAATTCTTAGCATCTTGTTTTCTAATTACCATGTGCCTGTATTTTTTTGCATGTGAATAATACACTATTAACTAATTTTGTTTACCCATTTACAAACATTTACACATTTAGAAAAACTAATTCAAAATGGAAGTACAAGTAATTTTGCATAGATGAATTAATGCATTACTATTCTGGATACATCAGCTTACTTAAATGATGTTTGTTTCTCAAAAATCTTAGTGACTTATCTTCTAATTACCATGTGCCTGTATTTTTTGCATGTGAATAATGCACTACTAACTAACTTTGTTTATCAATTTACAAACATTTTACACATTTAGAACAGTTAATTCAACATGGAAGGACAAGTAATTTTGAAAGGATGAATTACTATTATGGATACATGAGCTTACAATATAGTGAATAACTGGATAACAAGTTTAGCATCATGATTTTCTGTGTCAACTACAATAGTAAATGATGGTACCACTGTGTAAATTTGCTAGATGCTGTGAAGCTCTGCACAACAACTCAGTCTGCATGAAAACAGCTCATATGCAATGCATTTTGCTTCATATGTGTTTAATGCTTAAGCATGTTGAATATTTTTCTATTTTGTATTTGGATATTGGTAAAAACAAACTTGCTTTTGTCATGTATATCAGACATTTCAATTTTTTATTGATTTATCAATGGTATATTTCATATGCTTGTTATTGTAGAGTCACTAAGGGTCTATTTTTTTGATTTTATTATTTTGGCACTCTGAAAATAGTGTTACATCTTTTGGACATCCTGATTTCATGATTTGTTGCTACCTATCTGTATCAATTTCTTTTAAATTGACTATTTGTATTTTCAACTGTAGTTATTTGATAGTGGTAGCATTTGTCCACTTGATTCAAATTTTGTGTGATTGCTCATTTTTAACTTTGTGAGGGAAATTGTGTTTTGTAACTGTAAACAATATCCAGGTAATAAGTTACAGATTTTGTAACAAATAACTGAGTCACTGTAGCAAAGGGCACAATAAATTTAGCTTCCTTCAACTGCATTTGATCTTTTTCATTTAATTATCTATTAATCCATTTTAGACTCGTCATGAAAGATTTGGTAATGATAAATATTGCTTAAGATCTGGCAACAATTCGGGAGGAAACTGCACTGGGTCTGGGGCAACAAATAGCTCCTTAATGGTGACAGCCCAAATCATGGTCACTTTATGTTACAATTATGTGTAGGGAATAACAACTTTTATTTGATCAATTCCTACATGCACTTAATAATTAACACATTGCAAATATACTATGCTGCTGGCAAATGTGAATGCATGGTAGTTACATGCCTTTTGTTTATTACCTATTTACATGAGCTGAGATAAGAGAACTCTGAGATAAATTGTTTATTGAGCTAGAAATTAATACTTGAGACACACAATTAGCACATTGGCAAGTGAAAATGGCTTCAAAGATATGGCTTTGGCATGATGCCATGTGAATTGGTCACTGCTGGAGTTTTTTATGGAATGGAATTTATGTATTTGTTTAGCAAAGTCAGTGAACCACCAATGTATGTTTCTTGTTGGAATGTGGGTCACTCTCTGCTAATGGTAGACTTTGCAACCTTTGATCTAAACTCTTGAGTTACCCAGTACCACTAGAGTAGCCAGAGCTCCCCTGCAATTCTACATTATTAAGTTTGGTGGATATTTTCTATCTTGTTTTTGAAAATGTACATCTATTTCAATTGACTATAGTTTTTAAGATTAGCAAAATATTTCTACTTTTTGTATTTGGATATTACCAGAAAATGAGTTTCACATCTATCAATTATTTTCCTTGTTGCATGATTAAACATTGTTACAACAATCACATCTTAAGAACTTTATCACATGGAGTCATTGTGTAATGTGCAATTTTACATTTAGTACAATTTATACACAATTGCTAAAGAAATTGTTGTTTTTTCACCACTTGCATATTTGCTTTGTTCAATATTAATGCATTTAGAAACATGCTCTAATGCAAATAACACATTATTTTTCAAATTTTTTAATTTTGAAATATTTGGGTTTTGGATCTATTAATTATTTTCATTAATGCAGTGTTGCATAATTAAAAACATTGTTACAATGAATATGTCATAACTATATTAACAGAAGCAAATATGTCAGTTTTCCTAAAAAATAAAAACATTGCCAAAAAATAAATTTGCTCAATTTAATTTTGTCAAAAACAATTATTGTCATCAGTTATATCACCTTGTCAAAATCCTAAAAATCAAAAATAAAAATGTTGGCAAAAAATTAATTTGTTCAATTCAACTTTGTGAAAAATATTATGTCCTAGATAGCATACAATAGAATCACTTCATTTACATATGGCAAATAGTCACAGGTGTTATGAGGACTTAAGTGTGTCCTATTGGGACATGCTTCTGCCTGTCTTAACTACTGTTTCCTATTTCAGTCAATAATTGAAACATTTTTAAGTGATTTTATGCTTTCTGCTATCTTAGTAACATGGCATTAAATAATACTTGTCTAAGCCAGTTAATATCAATTTGACTTGTTGTATTCATATAGTATCTTGAAGTCAGTCATCAATAAATAATGAAATGATGGCAGAAATATCTTAGCTGAATTGTTAGCCCTGGTCAGCTTATACTTTGCATTGATTTCAATCTCAAAATACATGTAAAGCTCAAGGCTTAGGTTTAGATCTCACAATACATCTACACTTCTAAACAATTGCATGCCTTGGATAACTGAATTTAATGTTTGCTTTCATTGTTTGTACTAATTTACAATATTTCACATGTATTTAATATTTCTGGTTTCTAACTCTTGTATTTTAATTGAACACATATGAGTATTTGTATTTTTAAGCAATATTTGACCTAACACTTGGCATATGGCTGATATTGTTGAGCTCCTATGTTTACAAAATATTTGTTTGAAATTTTCTCAAAATTCTTAGCAATCTTTAATATACCATGTGCCTACATTTTTTACATGTGAATAATATACTATTTACAAGCATTTATCCATTTAGAAGATGATCTCAAAAACTCAAAGATTGAATACAATGCTTTTTCAAATCATCTACACATGCATAACAAGTTATGAAGATACTTTTGTTTTCATAACCCATCTATATTACAATTTTTCATGTTTAATTAAGTATGCATTTTAAATTTCCTATTTTTTTACCAAGTAACTTACTGAAACTTAAAATTATACACATTGATTTTCACTTTGTTGTGCCATTTGGATGATATTAACCAGATATCCAGTAAAAAATTTTCAATTCATAATAAAATTTATACAATTGTTATATGATTTTATAGATGTTGTTTTTCACCTACAAAATATTATTTCATAATTCTCTCAAAAATCTTGGTTATCTGTTTTCTAAATACACTGTGTGTTTATTTTTTATTTGTGAATAATACACTATTTACAAGCATTTGTATTATTTGAAGGCAATCTTGACATGGAGTTGACTACCCAAGCAACAAGGATTCATGGGCCATTGATGGTCCATTATTGTTTCCATTATTAGCCATTATTAGCATTTGACCACTGGGCCATTAATGGCACAATAATAAATACAAAGAAGAGCAAATAATGAAGACTTCTTAAGCTTTTTTTCTTCAATTTTTCATATGATACAATATACAATTTTAAAATTTTTTATTGAATAACATTCTATAGGTTATTAAATAAACATATATAAGCTAACTGCAATCACTACAGTGATATTTGTTTTACACAAACTATACTTTATTACAAAACAAATTTATATTCATTGTTTATAATGTAAATATACATGGAAATATTTGATGATATTTTTTAGAAATCATTTGAATTTGATTGAAAAAACTTTATTGTTGGCTCATTTTTGGATGTATGGATGGGCCATTAATGGCACAGCAGCCAAACTCCAATAATGGAAACAGTAATGGACCATCATAGAGCCATGAATCCTTATTGCTCAGGTAATTTAATGATTGGAAATCATATCCAGCAAAGGGGAATCAAGTGTGTAGCAATGTGTCAACTAGAAGAATGGTGAATTGACTGGAAAAATGGATTCTCATTTTGATGGCAACTACACAATACAATTGAAAAGCAAAAAGAGCCTTACTTGTTGTAAATCATAGTGTGCAACTAGCAATAATATTTGTGAATTGTTATTGTGAATAATCTAATTTAAATTTTCTTAAGTTTGTTAATGGCTTTTCTGTAATAATTGCTTAGCACAGAGCCCCAAAAGCATGGGGCAGATTGAATTTTACACTTCTAACAAGTATTATTATTTCTCTGATTCAAAAACATTTGTTATTAAATTGTGCCAAATAAAACAAGTATCTAAAGTAAACATGCAAACTAAATTAATGTGGTATTTCCAATGTCATGTATGTTAATAAACAAAACAAGTATGTAAACTAAACAATGTAAACTAAATTAATGTGATATATCCAATGTATTGTATGTTAATAAAAAAACAAGTATGTTAAATAAGTATGTAAACTAAATTAATGTGATATTTCCAATGTCATGAAATTTGTTGTGAAATCATTGTAGCTAATAATTAATCATTTTTATTTTCCTGTGTATTTATTATTAATTTACCAAACATATTAACTAGTACATGTAGAATGCATTGGTGAAAGCATGTATGTATATTTTAAAAATTATTTTTACTAATTTATTGAATAAAAAAGTTTTTATTTTGCAATTGACATGTGTTGTCTGTGAAATGTATTTATTACTCCTGAATATTAAAAAATTATTTATGTTTGAAAACACTTATTATGTAATTCCAAAAATGTATATGAATAAAAAAATTGGTCCCAATAACAATTAGCATTGCAACATCAAAGCCACATTTGATCCTGGTGCCTAAATTTCAATTATGGCAGATATGTGACTCAAAAAATTGGTTGGACCAGAGAAGACATCACAACAAATGAAACTAGACTCATCAGTGCATCAGGTGACTATGTAAACATCAAAGGCACAATAAAGAACACCAATATCATGATACACAACATTAAATTTCAACAGGATATCCACATCAAAGATACAATGAACCAATCACTGCCATATTAAATGATAATTGGTCTTGATTTCCTCACTGAGAATAATTGTCTCATCAACTACTCAACCAGAATGCTTACAATCAAAGAAGACAAAAACATTTCTGTTTCACTCACCACCAAGGGCACTAACACTTTGGAATTCTCATTAACCAAAAATTAAAGACTGGAGCCCTTTCATTGGTGCATAGCAAAAATAATATCTCAAATACCCCTCCAAGGAGAAACAGTAATAACATCCACATATGGGATTATGAACTCACAAGTTACTATATTAAACAATGTGGCCTCAATTAATGACAACCAAGGATTTACAGTAATAACTCAAGCAGAATTGTCAACCTAAACAGCAATACAGTCACCATCTTAGGCATGCAGCTACAAAAATACGTCATCCAACATAAACCCATCCTACTATCATCAATGGATACAACAGAAACCCCAACATAGTCTATACCACTCCTAACAGCAGAAACACACCCTCCCTTCTCATCTGAGGAACAAGATGCCATAAACAATGTCATAAATAAAAATGCCACAGTATTTAACAACCAAGAAATCAGCATGTGTAAAGCAATTGGCATACAACATAACATCAAAACAACATCCAACAAACCTATCAGACAAGCCTGCTGATGAGTACCAGCTAACATGCAAGAACATTATGCAAAAACACTTCTCAATCATGGGATTATACAATGCAGTCACAGCCCATACACATCACCAACTGTTATTATTAAGTAAGGCAAAAAACATAGACTTTGCATAGACTTCAGACAACTAAATAACATCACCAAAAAAGAGGCATATTCCATACCTCAAATAGACAACATCCTCTACAACACAGCAAAGTACAAACTCTTCTCTACATTGGACCTCTGCACAGCCTTCTGGCAGGTACCCATGTGAGAAAATGATATAAAAAAGACAGCTTTCATAACCCCATACAGCCTCTTTGAATGGCTTTATATGGTGTTTGGCCTATGCAACATGCTGGCAACTTTTCAATGATATGCTACAAAAATCCTAACCAACATAAACTGCATACTATCTGATGGAGTAGCTGCCTACATAGATGACATCTTAATCAGGTCACATGACATCAACAATCACACAAAACAACTAAATAGCACACTGCATCTGCTCTACAATGCAGGACTCTGAGTCAATGCCAAAAAATGTAACATTGCTAAAAGTAAAGTAATATTCCTTGGTATAAACATCACAGAAGGAAAAATCACAATTAACAACAACACCAAGCAACTAATAGACAAAATGCAGGCTCTGAAAAATATGAAAGATGTCCAACAAATCCTCAGCTTTATCAAATACTGTCAGATTTTCATTCTGAACTTAACCAAAAAAACCATCACATTTCAAACCTACTAAAAAAACAAAATGAATTCCAATGGACCTGGCAACACCAGGAAGAACTAAATAAACTCAAAAAAGATATCAAAAACATCAAATAACTAAATTTTCCCACACCAGGCAATCCATTCATTCTTGACTGTGACACAAGCACTGTTGCTATTGGAGCCACACTTAGTCAAATACAAAACAGCAAAGAGTGACCAAAACAATGGTTCAGGAAAAAACTCCAGATTAGCAAACTCAATTATGGTGCCACAAAACTTGAAATGCTGGCACTCATTGAGTCACTTTAAAAATTTAGACATTTTCTGATTGGCAAAAAAAATTTCACAGTCTAAACTGAAAATAACAGCAGCCTCTGTTGGCTAAAAATTATTCCAGCAATCAATCAAACATCATTGCACATTGGATAGAATACCTAAATGACTACAATTTCACAATAGAACACCAAAAGGGAAAATTGCAGATATCTGGACAGCTTTACTGCAGTATCAAAGAGATCTTAAAAAATAACAAGGCCCACAAAAATATTTCCACTTCATACCTCAATGCCAGTATTAATAACTACCAGATATCAACACCAATATAAATGGCCACCCAATAAAACCACTGCTATCCATCTTCATGAAAAAAGAAATTATGGCAGCAGAAATTGCCACAGCATAGGCTAATGACAAAATCCTGAACCAAATTATGGAATGACTATGCAATCCTACATATCTTATGGACTCGATGGCCACAAGATACTATCATGAACATAAATGGAAACTTACAAACTCAGGAATTCTATATGTTGAATCAACAAGTAGAAATCTAATCTAGAAATCTAATCACACTACCAGATTCCCTGGACAATGAGCAGACCTGGAAAAACTAAATGAGGCCTACACAAATGAAATCATAAATGTCAACATTGAACAACTATCAATAGATGAGGATGGCTACTTATATGTACTGGTTATGGTGGACCATTTCACCAAGTACTGCAAAATGATACCACTTCACAACATCAAGGCATAAACCACAGCTGAAGCAATACTAAACAACTGGGTGTGTGTCTTCACAACAAATTACCAATCAAGGCAAACAATTCAAATTTCAACTCTTTCAAACACTCACCAAAAAACTAGAAGTGCTCCACACTCACACCACTATTAACCATCCTCAAGAAAATGCATGGTAGAAAGAGTAAACAAGACTCTGCTAAAACTAATGAGAACAATAACAGCACATGTCATTGGCAAACATTGGCATCAGATACTATCAATGGTGGAATACTTTTGCAACACTTCCACCCTTTCAACCACCAGAGTCACACTTTACAGATGAAAAACAAGTCAGAAAACTAGCCTTTAATTGGGAAGGACCATGTACAATTACCAAAGTGCTACCTCATAATAACTGTGAGTTGGATAATAAAATAATTACCTACTTCCAAAATATCAAATGAGTAGCTCACAATTGGAACATGTTCAGATCTCTAACCTAAAACAATTTGAATTAATTAAAACAGAAAACACTGAATTTAAAGTTTATTCCAATGTAATAATTCTTCTCCTGTACATTTATGCGCACAACCTAAATGAATTGCTAAATCTAATATTACTTATAAAGACTGGTCTATTAACATTGCAACATTGCCTTTAGATAACTCTCAGCTATCAACAATGAGCAACAACCAACTACATCCTCATCAACAGGATGCAAAAGGGTGGGCAAAACATCCTTACACATACCAGTCAAACAAAGAATTCCTAGCCACCTACCATCACAACCATTCTCAACATTGAGCAGCTGCCAAGACTCTCATTTCCAAGGTCACTAAGAACAGCTGTCACTTATAGAAGGCAAAACCATTCACCCTTATTTCATTGCCTGCTTTGATGCAGATACATCACTAATAGCAACATCTCTGCTCCAACATGAGACTCTATATCCAAAATACTTTCTATTGGAGAAAAAAAAATATACAGCAAGGCATTACCAACTATAATCAACTCAAAAAAATGCCCAAGTACACACAATTATTTTCTATACTGAATAATTTTTACGGAAACTCAGCAGATCCTACTTATGCAGTACCATCCACATCACATTCAACAACAATATCCTGCTAAAAAACATACTCAAATGTCTCAAAACCAGAAAAACTTGCAAAACTCTCAAATGCATCAACATTGACTGGCACTCCTTAATCCTAGTATATGTATTAAAACCAGCTGAAAAAGAGGACCCAAAATTGGTCCAACATATAAACATTATCTTTGTGTAAGCACAAATCTACAATATCACAGTTAACTTCATTTACTCAGAAGAAACTACACCCATTCCTAATCACATACTCAATCTTGAAATGTACCTGGAAACATTCTACATAATCAGAAAAACAACACTTGCTCATACAGCCATTGAGAAAAATCTGTCCATAACAAAAGTCATTTTCATCAAGATCCTAATGCATTGCTTCATGCCACAATACCACATAATAATGGAATGACGTCTAGCCATAGATGCTATGCTACTGTCCCATACACTTGATCCTCTTTTTCTACCCATCAATGCCTCCAATATACCAAAATGATTCACATTCTGACAAAAACAGGAAGCCATCAATGAAATTAACAATAGGAGGACACAACTGAAAGCTACACACATTAATGAAGATCAATGGTCTACAATACAAATTTATTCTTCATCACTAAACTATCTGAAAAAAGTGGAAAAATTACTATCAGATATCATATAAGCTGCTGAATTCAATGTCAAAAAAGACTTCCATAATGAACTATTCTCAGACAAACAAAGCCCAAAGATGACCACTAAATCAGTTATATGGATATTATTGATCTTTCTCACAGAAAACCATAGCCTGGAAGTACCCATCACTAAACCAAAACATACCTCCATCACAAAGCTCTGCTGCTATGAAATAGCAATAGTGCCCATCACCAGAAAAGTCAAGAATTGGCTCCTACAAAAACACATCTCACAACATCCCCTTTAACACTAGGATCGCCAAACAGCCATTTTGACCATTTGCACTCATTCATTTTATTATCCTGTAAAAACAAATTCATTTATGAGGCTTAACTCTTGAAATATTTATTGTGTAGTCATGAATATGTAAAATCAAAATGGGCATTTTGACCATTTGGCTGTTCTAGTGTTAAAAAAGCATCAACAGGTCAGCAACACATACAAAAACAGCTGATCAGAATCATCAATAGATAAAATGCATTAGGATGCACATCATCAATAATATTACAAAACTTCCTTGGAATTCACAAAAGCCTCCTTGATTTCTTCCACCCTTGTCCCTCATACATGTAAATTCATGTGGAGAGCCACTGCAGAATCTCACTTCATGAAAATGAAAGACTCCCAAGCTCTACTCACTACAGACATGCTGCTAGAACACATCCCTCACAGCATGCAATTTTACCTACAACTCTGCCACAAGCATAACATTAAAGAAAAGAACCTAAATTTTTCCAGAACCTACAAACAAGCTATCCCACAATCACATATAGCATAACTGATATAAAGAAAAATAACAAAATTTTTTTTAAGTGGCAACATTGTTTTTTTTAATGACAATATTGAATTCTATTTGGCAATATTAATTTTAATTTACCTGATCCATTATGTTTGTACCTGTAAAATAGCCACCTATAGAACTTCACTACAGTGTAATATGCTATAGAAAATTTCACAGAAAAAAAATCTCACCAAACTATCAAAATGCAGATATTCATATGCTATTAACAATTATATAATAATATGAAGTGAAATATTGGGAATAATTAAATTCCCTTATATTTTGGAATGTTTGATGTGTTAGGCAGTCACTACTAACTTTATGCTTAACCAAAGCCATAGCCTTAAAATTTGATTTTTGTTGAACTCACTCAAAGCAAATGTTTATAAAATATTGTGCTGACACATAAATAGTTTAAAGAAATAAAGAACTTTTTCATGAATTCTAATTTGTTTTAACATATTTTGGTGAGATTTGTTTTTAATGTATGTATTTTTTTAGTTTCTGAATTTATTTAATTTGATTTTTTGCTGATTTCTAAAGTTGTTTAGATAACACCACTTGATGGTGATATTCACAAAATTAAAAGAATTTTTCAACAAAAAGTTCATAATGATTTCAAACAATTACCATGTACATATGATAGCTACATGAATTTTTGTAAACATTATTATGTGTACTACTGAGATATTTAATGCTTTTCTCAAATATTAAATTTTATTTGCAGAGAGACAATATATTTCATCATATAAATTTTGTATGAATGAGTGCAACACTAATATTGCTAAAAATCAAATTTATATTACCTTATTTCAATGATGCTTAATTCACTTTATATTGTTCAATTTTATTTTAAAAATTTGTATAGCAATCATGAATATTTACCTGATCCTTGTGAAAGTAATTATAATGAAAGTTTTCTGGAATCTGAAAATGAAATCATGATCAACCTTCAAGAGAATGCATCTCTTCAAGAAAACTCTGTTTCAGGTATTTGCTGTTGGATATTGTTAACCTATTTGTTGTAACATAATTTGTTTAAATCACTTAGTGTGGCTAAAAATTTTTAAGTTTTAATAAGCAAATAATTATTTTAAAAGATTTTAATAAATCATAGCACATTACAGGAATCAACCCAAATTGAAACCACTCCAGTATCATGCAGCACTACACTTGTCAGTGATATGGAAGAATATGATATTAGTTTTTATACTCAATTGTATTCTGTCCAAGTGTAGAATCACTGGGTTGAATCTAGAGAGAACTTTGCCAGAGGACTTAGTGTCAAAGCAGAAGGTTGCTGAGGTGAACATATACCAGAGCAACAGTGATTCTAGCAAACAAGAGAACATGGTTAACCTATTTCTCTATTTACAGATGCTTGGGTGTCTTATATACAATGCATATTTACAATATTTACAAACATGAAAACAATTAGTCAACACAAAAAGCACATGATCTGACTGATAAATAACAACTACTGACTAATGTTACACAAGTACTTCCAGGCAATCAACTTCATTTGACTTGCAGCAAAATTCTAATATTACATAATTACTCAAATATGCCTTTTTATTAATTGAATTTCATTACTTAGAGACATTTATAAAGAAATTACAATTGTAAGGAAAGTGCAAATGCTTCATGGACATAATTGAAGAAGATTTTCAAGAGATGATCTTGCTAAATTAGAAGATTCATTCTCATATCCTCAAACTCATTTGGTATTATATGATTATGGATATTTATTTGTTTAAATTCATTTTTTCTCTGTAGCAAATATTTATTGCTTGAGATGCATTTTAGATGGATTCATTAACTTCAGTTGTTAGGGATAATATTGGTGCTTCTGTTCAACTGATGGCAGGATGCTTGATTTAATCCACATTAGCAGTTACTTGTAATTGGATTGGAAAGCATTGGAAAATTGGCTTGAGGCCATCTTTTCCTAGAATTGTTAATGTTTTCAGAAGTGAGTGATATTTTTGGGTTAATTATATTAGTATTCTTCATTTTTAGTCTTAGCAAAGAAGCATCACAATGGTTCAAAAGATAATATCTTGGATATGGTCTTGAAAATGTCGCTCAAAAATATGCCTGTGATTGTCACTAGGTAATATTTTGAGTCTGTGTCATAAGTGTATACCTTTATTCATCTCCACAACCAGCAAATGAACAAATGTTGTGGAAAAACACTTTAGTTTTGTTTGTAATAAAACTTACAGGAGAATGTTTTTATATTAACAATGTTTGTATATAGTAATTGTAGTAGTAGTAGTTGTTGTAATAGTAGCAGTAGCAGCACTAATTTAAATGATGCTGTAGAATTAGGATTTTGTTATTACTGATTTTTGGAAATAGTTATTTTGACAAGAAAGTATCCTTGAATTCTGACAAGCTTGGGAAATATTTGTATTAGTGAGAAATTTGATTATGGTTTAAATACAGTAATTTTATTTGCCTCCAATTTGTAAATAATATAGTTTTACTATGTTGGTGCATTTCATTCTTTAATATGATTCAGGCCTTGGTCAGTGCAAGAAGAGCCATTGCTAGTTCATTAGCAAATAACCTGTAAATTACATTATGGTAAAGCAAGTAGCTGAAATACATTAGTTTACTGTTACCATAATATACAATAGCATTCATAGTAATAACTTTTATGTAGCTAATATACAAAAAAGGTTATAATAGTTTTCTTAAAGAATAACATTTAGTTGTTTTTGCTTGGCCAACATGTAACTATACTTAAAACAGTTGGTACTTTTTATCAACATATGAAAACTTGAAACAACATAGGGAACCTTGAGATCAACACAGCAAATCATTATGACAAAATGAAGAAAAATTTTGCATGAAAGAGGTATGAAGATTATTAACATTAGATGGGTCATTTAAAATTTTCTCATATGAACATTAAGGTATTTAGCTGAGTTGTTTTTATGAAATAAAGTATATTATTTTATCATTTAGTCGTAATTACAATTCAATAAACAACTGCTAAAAGTAAATTTTGACGTCTCTTTTGATATATTTGATATGCATACCAGGGTTTTCAAGACGAGATTGAGATTCTCGACCAAGAAATGAGAAATTCTGTTTTGAGATGAGATTTGAGAAAATATTTGATTGAGAAACAAGATTCGAGAAAAAAGTGAGAAATAAAAATTAGAGCATTACAATTTCTAAATCCTTTGATTTTATTATAATAGTATCGTTATAAATTTTATTTAGTAAATAAGTTTATTATTAATAATTATGTAGTAGTTGGGAAACAAGGTGAATATAAATAAAATTTTTGTAAAATTATTGGTGTAAAAGGAAGGTCAATGTCCTAATTCTAAATTAAATCATATAAATAAGAAACAGCATTGTTAAAAATTACATAGATTATATTATTATACTTCATAAATTTTGGAAAATAATTATCAAGAAAAATATTTTTTCGAGAACGAGAAAAAATTTTCAACAATACCGAGATTGAGAATCAAGAACAAAATTCAATTTCGAGAAACGAGATTAAAATTGTCGAGATCTCGAAAACCCTGACGCATACCTCATTTATACAAAATTTTTTGTTCATATTGTCATAACGAATTGCTATGTCGATCTCAAGGTTCCCTATGTCGGTTTCAAGATTTCGTATGTTGATAAAAAGTACCAACCACTTAAAACTGTGTTTGTCAATAGGATGTTTGGCAAATTCTTCGTTTGCTCAAACTTGATGGCAAGCATAATTTGACTTGCAGTTTTAATTTTGTGGAAAATGAATTCATTGCAAATTCGAATGCATGTATTATGCTTTAACCATGGCTTTATCCCCTCATCCAACAATTTCAAATATTCCAAACAATTAATCAATGTGATGAAATGAAATGCAATTTCAACAGTTGAGTTTGAGTTTAGAGTTTGATTTGATAACTAATTTATGACGTCACTCCAACGGGTCCCTTAAATTAAAATAACACCTACAGATTTTTGTTCATGAGATGTGGATCTTTTGCCAGTAGACCATTTGCTATTTTCTCCGTGCGTAAACATTAAGTGCATTTTCTCACTCTGGCTGCTAAATTGTTTGCTAATAATACGCCGAAAAACACTTGTTATAGATTATAAGCAACGTGTAGCGTTCAGGTTAGTGTTTGTTACATGAAGAAAATGATTATTAATTTGATAAAATGCTGCAATTGAAACACTTCTGTTGCTTGTAGTTTGGGCAGACTAAAAACCTTTAGCAGGCTGTACATCTTTAACTCAGCCATTCTTGTCAGCTAAGCAGTATAAATCAACCAATTTCTATGACAAATATATTAATAATTTGTACGAACTAGACAATTTTTTATTTTTTGTTCGTTCTCAGTGTTGGCACTGTTCCCGAAAGTATCAGAAATACCTACTATAAAATACATGAACTTTTTAAAATCAAATTGTCACTATGTTCCTATATTTTGCTATTTTAAAATTGCTTCTATCCTATATTCTGTCAAATGGTGATAATCATTTCTATTTTTGAGGTATTCCTCCTGTTTTTTTAAATAATTCAAATATCTTTCTTACCGTTTCTTTTAATATCATACAAGTCTATATTTTTTGTATTTATTCAATGAAAGATTTTTTTGCATGTTCTGTTAAACATACAATTTTAATATCTGTTCAATCAGAGATGTAAATTAATGAATTAAAAGATGTTGTCCAAAACGGATACTCTAAAATAGCGTTATAAATCTTTGAACTAAAGCGTTAACTAGAGGAGAATTAGGAATTTGTTTCTTCTAAATACAAATAGCTAACGCGCTGTGTAAGCTGTTAGAAGAGTATTTAACACAATTTTGTACTTGGTAGGAAACCAGAGTCTAATTTCCCTTTCTAGTTAACGCATTAATTCAGGCAATTCTATACACTATTTTAAGGTTTTCTTTTTGGACCACTTCTCTAATAATAATTCATTTATTAATAATTTCGTTTTTTCCTAATGTAATGCACTAACAATAGGGCAATATATTGTATATATTTTATATACTAGTTTATGAAATGATGTAATATAAATACGCATAGTACTATGATGATACTCTACTGGTTTTTCGAATGTGCTATTTTGTCACTCCGACAAATGGCACTAATAGTAGCAGTGAAATTAATAAACCTTTTTCATACATTTCAAGCGTATTTTCTAGTTACATTGAGTAAATGTTAATGTTTTGCAAATTGTACTAATATTTGCAGGTTTGTATTTTGCAGTGTTAACATATCCATATGCTTTTAATTTGGTTAAGTTATCGATCCTGTCAATGTATTCTAAATGTTTGCTGAAACCTTCATTTGATTTTCAATTAACTAACTTGTCTTAATTATTTCGATTAAACACACATATTTTGAAAGAGTGTTTTCATATAAAATAATAAATATGCGAATATATTCGCTTTTGCGTTTAAACCTGAATTTTTGAATTTTATATATATATTCAAAAGTTAATTTACTGAGATTCATATAATTAATTGACATTAATACAAAAACTTTTCGACTATTATAGTCAGTTAACAATATTTTTGCGGTAATAAAAGTTTACAATATACTACAATTTATAATATGTATATATTGCATAAACTAAAATAATCTAATTTCATTCTTTCCAAAATTACATTTTTTATTCATGATGTTTTCTTTGTTATGTTGTTTAATTAATAGAGCCTAACAGATATTAGTGTGTGTTGTTTTCATGGCTATTTCAAAATTTTCTTTCTTTAATTCATGATGGTGATTGAATATTTCTGTTTCAAGGTGCCCGTTAAGATGTTCTTTAATGCGAATACCAAAATGTCGTTTAGTTTCACCAATGTATAGCTTGTTACAGCTATCACACTTATATTTGTGAACGATGGATGAAACTAAACATTCTGGGATTCTATCTTTATTCATAAATATATTATCCGTTTGTAATGATATAAAAATAGCCCTAATTTTACATGATGTTAAACTTGCATTTATTTTTTTAATCTTTTTCTTAATAATAAATTGTTTGTCTTCAATGTAAGGTAACTTCCAGTATACATAATCTTTACAATCATTTGTGTTTCTCTTGTCATCTATTTCATAATTTGAATTTAAACATTTAGATGTTATTTCTCTCAACAATTTCTTTGAATGTAGAAAATAATACATCTATGCTCTTTGTCAGTAGTTGAAAATTCGATGATATTTTTATGAATCTTTCGCATAAGCCCTTTATTGTATTGGTCTTGATTTTAAAGGACAATAGGAAGTGAATGGTATNCTCATTCTTGCCTAAATTACATTGTTTATTCATGATGTTTTCTTTGTTATGTTGTTTAATTAATAGAGCCTAACAGATATTAGTGTGTGTTGTTTTCATGGCTATTTCAAAATTTTCTTTCTTTAATTCATGATGGTGATTGAATATTTCTGTTTCAAGGTGCCCGTTAAGATGTTCTTTAATGCGAATACCAAAATGTCGTTTAGTTTCACCAATGTATAGCTTGTTACAGCTATCACACTTATATTTGTGAACGATGGATGAAACTAAACATTCTGGGATTCTATCTTTATTCATAAATATATTATCCGTTTGTAATGATATAAAAATAGCCCTAATTTTACATGATGTTAAACTTGCATTTATTTTTTTAATCTTTTTCTTAATAATAAATTGTTTGTCTTCAATGTAAGGTAACTTCCAGTATACATAATCTTTACAATCATTTGTGTTTCTCTTGTCATCTATTTCATAATTTGAATTTAAACATTTAGATGTTATTTCTCTCAACAATTTCTTTGAATGTAGAAAATAATACATCTATGCTCTTTGTCAGTAGTTGAAAATTCGATGATATTTTTATGAATCTTTCGCATAAGCCCTTTATTGTATTGGTCTTGATTTTAAAGGACAATAGGAAGTGAATGGTATATATAAACCTGTATTTGTTTTTTTAAAATATACAAAGTATATGCTCGTTTTTATTTGAAATACTCTATTATGATTAATTCTAATAATTCTATGATACTATTCGCATATTATATAAGCAATATAAATAAGTATGCAACCTAATTCTCAGGTAATGTGCCGAATTTTGTTAAACTTATTAAAAAAATATTAAAGGTAGAAATTTTATTAATATAATATAAATTTAAAAATGGTCAGGTGATCTCGAATGTATCTTCAGATTGCAGAAAATAGCTTCTAATATTTCAAAATTTTCGTCGCTTGCTTGTGTAGGGTCCTGAGCACTCCGTAAATTCCACAATGAAAATATTTCCGCGGAATTTGTTTATAACTGTTGACAGGCTTGATTAATGAATGAATAAACTAATAAATTAAATGTTTTTGTCTTTTTGTCAAAAAAATTCAATTTCATATCACTATTTTTGACAATTCACGTTTTTCTGAGTACCTCTTTTTCGATTGGGTTTCACTGCTTAAATCACTGCCAACTTCTTCATGATCGATTTTTCATGCACTGATAAGATTGCGTTTGCAATCTAACACACTAAGAGTAATGGGTTTTTCAATTTCATTTGAATTAGCTAGTAGTTTATTTTGAAATTGTAACCTGACGCCCAAAGTATTGGTTTTACCGTGTTTAAAATGCTTGAACTATATGATAACATTAAGAGAAACAAAACCTTTCTTTACTGTGCATGTCCTTTTTACTGAATTGTTGGCAAAATATGAGTTGTTCAAATTATAACTAGAAGTTCTTGTAAACATTAGTTTCTCAATATGATTAACAACAATGGGCTCGAAACATTGAATATGGAAGGTTGTAAATTTTTCTATTTCGACTATTCTTGAATTAGAAGCATGCATATGCATAACACACCATTTATTTCTATTTAAATACCAATAATGCATAGATAGTATTAATTTTTTACTTGTTTGAGTGCATTTCTTTAATTTCTATAATTGCTTTTAGCTGAATATGATTGTTTCAATCATTATTGGCTTTTTGTTTAATATTGTGATTTCACTGGCAGGGAACTTGTATGCCATTGATGGAAAGGCATCTGTTGATAAGGTAAAAGTTTAACATTTTTATCGTTAATATATTTAAATTTCTTTAGGAGTCACCTATGTCGTGGACTGCTGATTGTAGAGTACATGTGGATGGTGATTTTCGAATTGGTTATCTTCGTTCAGATGGGTCGTTTTCTATCCCTGGTTTGCCAACAGGCTCTTATGTTATTGAAATCATTTCGCCTCTGTATTCTTTTGATTCAGTGCGCGTTGATATTTCTAGCAAAGGAAAACTTCGTGCTAGAAAAGTCGATCACCTTCAGCCTAATACAGTTGTAGCACTGCCGTATCCACTTAAATTTAAGGTATTAAATTCATGACCTATTTGCTTTGTGTCTTGATTAACGTATGAGCACACATTTTTTAAAAATAGTGTTGCACATATTTACCTTGCTCCAAATTTTTGCGTTTCTAACCCATCGTAATTCAATAGTTCGCATGAATCACAAGTGACTTTTCTAAAAACATTGATTTTATTTTACAGTGCATGTACCTACAGTTTTTATCATTCTTTCAAAATAGCGCTGTATCTAAATGTATTTTTGTTATAACTTAGAGCTATTGGCACAAGAGGACGTGTCCTCTCCAATATGAGTCTTGTATAATTAAATATTAACCCTATTTACCGCAGGATGTTCTTATCTGTTGAACTCACAGGAGGCAGTTGATTCAGCAAACCCTCCCATAATCAATGTTTTCTATGAAACTTTGTACGTCACTAAAACCATTTTTCCTCGACAAAATAAGGCAATTCCATCATTTTCAATGATGGGCAGCGAAAATTTGGTTATTTTTAAGTTTGTTTTTTTCATAATTCTAAGTTCTATGATGCTTTGTGAGTTGAAAATCGTATTAATTGTTATTTGATTCAAAATGTCGAATAAACCAGTAGTTTCATGTTAAAACGCACCAGTATGATCAAAGTTTTGACAATATTGTTTGACAAAAGTCCTATAGTGAGAGAAATAGTGGGTGACAAATTTTGTCAGCATCTATAAAAGTAAAAGTAGTTAATTCTCAGACATATCGGGATTTTCAAAATGCTAAGCTTTAAAAAAGTTTGCAGGGGCGGATTCAATTCCTTGTGTCAAATAGGCTTAAGATCTTAATCTTAATATATGCTTTGCATAAACATTAATGAACAGCTTCTGTTAGTTTGGAATGAAAAATCAGTTCTTTTCTGTGAACTTGGATACGCATAACAACGGGTTTGAAATGCTATAAAATGTTTATTAGTGAAGACATTTAATTAAAAATGTCTCTACTTCGTTTGCAAATTTATCTCTATACTTTCCAAATGAGAGCAAATTCCGTGAGACAATGACAAGTGCTAAATTCTTATGCAAATTAAGTCCGATTTCCATAGTAAGGTCATAGCTAGAAAATTTTTTCACATCGATAAATTTCATTGCCTATGCCAGTTGGGCATATAGAAGTTCAAAGCTCCCATATTAAAGGGATACTGCTGTAGCATAATCCATCAAATAAGCTGCTGAGAACTAAGATCAAAGGAAGAAAGAAGCAGATGAATAAAAATAATTAAGCAACTTAGATGATGAATTGTGCTAACTAAGATTTATACATTCAATACAAAGTTGTGAAAGCAAGTGCTTGTCGATAAAGTAATTTCGTTGAGGGTGAAATCGCTTTTCGTTATTTTTAGCAAACTAGGCAGACGTGTCTAGTTAATTTAAAAATTCAAATCGACAGGTACTAATTTGATTTAGAGTATAAATAGATCTGGTTTGATTAATTATTATGAATGTCAAGCTAAACGATTCGTGTTGAGTAGTGGTCAGGATCCCATTATTCTAGGTTCTTTACCCCTGATCATGAAATGCACTTAGGTTAGGTGCATGACTAGAAGTTTTTGATTACCCATTTAGCTGAATATCAATTGCATTCAAGCATGTATCTGATAACAAATTCGAGAAACGGCTAGTTAGCCAAACGTAAATTATATCTTAACTCTTTTTCTAGATCCAAATTGTTGACTATAAAATGACCGATAATGAGACCGTTTGTTATATTAGTTATCTTACATGTAGGTTAGGAAGCTGCTATTTATTTACTAATTAATTTGAATGCCAATAGATTTTTGGTAATGACAATATACTAATTAAGCTAACTCGTTAACGAAACATCAAACTCGGAAACATGTCAAAGTGCTAAGCAGTCAAGGACAGTTAAATCCCTGCCCACCGAGTTATCGTAGAACCAAAGAACTGGATTTGGATAAATAGACATTGGGCCTGGTAGGAGATGCTACCGCCACCTTAGCTCTTTGCGGCTAGGTGGTACATGTATCTACCACCAAACAAATCCGTTTTTCTAGACTGCTATAATTCACAGTATATTTGTATTTTGCATGATTAACCTTAAGATAATAACAAGTTCATATATTTATAAAACTTCAGTCATATTCAGTCACTCCTCAAACTTCGCATTTTTGAATTGAGTATGATATTCCTGTGTGATCAATGTGATCACTGATTTGGAAATTAATATAATTGAGTGAATCATGTGGTCACAAAGTGTGTGTCAACCCAAATATTGTCTTGATCCTAGTCTCTTGCCATTCATTCTTTGGCAATCATTAATGGACTTAGGGGCTGCAGCTACATATATGTACCACCCTAGTGTAGTATCCTAAATGTATTTCATTTTCGTGAGAGGGCGTTTGTTTCCATCTACTTAATGCAAATCATTTGTTTTTACTACTAAAGCAGCTTCAGTTCCATTATGGTCCTCAAAGGGTTAAGGAAAGTGTTATTTTGCTAAAGAAAAATAAGTTTTCTACAGGTATTAGCTCAAGTGGTTATACTAAAGAAAGTTGCAAGGGTAGTTCTTGATTTATGAGTCATGCAAACTTATAAGGGTGGTGCGATAAATCGCAAATCTATATCGCTAAAAGCAAATTACAGGCGACGAAGAGACATGAATTTTCTTCATAGTAATAGACTTTATCAGAATTTGTTTGATATTGTTCCAATGGGACAAATGTTTATATTAATTCAAGCGATCATCTATGTCTTAGAAACAATATAGTTTTTATAAATAAATTTAAAAGATCGTAAAAAGTTATTTCATATATATATCTATATATCTACTAGTTTACATATACTAGTTAATAATTATATGAATGGCGAATTGAAAAATGTAGTGACTTGAAATCTTTTGTTTAGCAATGCAAAATTATAGTGTGATAACTAGAATAACTATATGAAAGTTGGGTTTTATTCTTAGATCGATAGCGATAATCTAAAAGAAGTTTCAGCATGCATTAAGGTAAAATTCTAAAATAAACCGCGATAACATATATTGTGGCTATTTGACAATTACCTATTACTGTCCTTTTGCTGACAGTTATTGGCTTTTAGCGAGATAGATTGGCGATTTAGCGTACCACCTAACTTATAATATTTTAATAATTTTTCCATAGGCTACGTAAATTATTGCGTAAGAATAAATAAATAGCATGATTTCCGTAGTGTATGCTTTTTAACATAATCTTGTTTTAGGCGTTGGGTCTTACAAAATATTTTCAAATTCGTGAAACCTGGCGTTTAACTGACGTACTACTTAATCCAATGGTTTTGATGATGGTTTTGCCTTGTGTATTGATTCTTTTAGTTCCTAGAATTATTAATTCAAGTGATCCAGATACTCAACGAGAGGTTCAACAAAGTATGAACATGCTTAACCCAAATAAGAACGATATGCCGGAAATTTCTGAATTAATGACAAATTGGTTTGGAGGTGGCAGCAGTTCTTCAAAGAAAGCAATAACTTCTTCGAAACAACGCGTAAAAAAATCTAGTGCGCGATAACACTACAGACTGTTTTTGTGTTTTTCCTGAAGTTTTAATTTATGTGCACCAATTTTCGTATCAAATGGTGTATTTTACAATGTCTTAAAGCTATTAATTCATATTTTGTAAATCTTAAATGTGTATTGTATTGGAATCAAAGACATTCTTTATAAGTCTCAGAAGTTTAATATATAAGTTACAGATTATTGTTTACTAAGTATGGTTCATTCGGCCTCTGAAATGTTGAAAAAATATTACATTTTTGTTCAAAACGTTGTTTTTCATACTGCAAGGATGTTTAAACTAAGAACATTTTTCAAAGCTTCAATTACATCCGCTTAATACTTCCTAATTGCAGACAATCTCATTTTTCAATGAAATCGATGTTATTAATTATTTTGTTCGTGATATAATACGTAGCTTACTACTGTAGGTTAACATTCAATTAATTTCTTTGTAGATTAACTAATATTTGTAAGATTTTGCAAGTTTTTCACAATATAATAATTAACATGAGATATCCTTTGCAAAACCTAATATTTGTAAGATTTTGCAAGTTTTTCACAATATAATAATTAACATGAGATATCCTTTGCAAAACCTGATGATGGAGAAATCCCATTAAATACAATTATTTTGTTTAATTTTGCATGCAATGAAATTTTATTTGTGCATTTTTTGGGTGTCCCAAAACAGGTAAAGAGAAAGACTAAATATTCGACAAGCAAATACATAAAAAATTAATTCAGAATGGAAAAATTTATAATTGTAGAAGAATCAGAAAAGTATATTGACTCATCCCGAGATTATTTTGTGGTGAATGGTTCCAGTTTTGGCCAGTACTAAATATTATATATATATATATATAATCTTGGCCATGTTCTTGTGACGAACTTTTGCCTAAAACCTCCAAAGATGACAGTATTTTATATTTCCCATGCAAAAACCTCCCCTGTAGAACACCTGCTACAAAACACCAATGAGGAGTAGTAGAGTTGAGTCCTTCCCTTCTAACTTTTTTTCTGATTGGTTGAGAGGGTGGCCCTTGATCCTGTGATGTGGATATTGCCGGGGGTGTTGTACTGACGTCATGGAAGTTGTATAGTCATGTACTTTTATTAATTTTTATGTTATTTATGTGGCCTAATTGAGTTTACATGTTTTATTTTACTTTACATACTTATTTATGTATTAACATACATACATTAGGGATACTAAATCACACATTAATTTAGTTTACATGTTTTACTTTACATACTTGTTTTTTTATTAACATACATGACATTGGAGATACTACATCACACATTAATTTAGTTTACACGTTTTACTTTACATACTTCTTTTTTTATTTGGTAAAACTTAATAACACATGTTTGAATCAGAGAGATAATAATACTCATTAAAAGCGTAATGCCTTATCTCGGTAATAAAACAAATTAATTTTTCGGAAAGAAACAAAAACTAGTTTATGCAAAAACTCACAATTTCTAATATTTAATAAACATATGTGGTAAAACCCACATTTGTGTTTAAGACAAGACAAAAATGTATTTTATTCTACACTTTGCTGATAATGATAATATATCACACTATTAAATTTTGTCTATTGTTTAGTTCATCTTATTGTTGATGTTAAGCTCGTATATTGTCACCAATCGCCTTCTTCGTTTCCCATGCACACATCGTTTTAGGCAAAAGTTTGGCCATCTGTTAGCGTTAAGACTGAAGAATATCCATCAACGTCCAATGAGATATCTAAGTGGGGCATAAGAGATAGGCATTTACAAAGTTTTTTTCAAAATTAAATGGAAAATAAATACGTCAACTATTGTGTGTGGATTATGAACCCCATGTGATAAAAAATTTCTAATAATAACAGCGTGAATTTACCATGGGACCGAGAGCCTAGTAGTTAAAATAAATAATCACACATGAATTAAATTTAGAAGGGAACGTAATAAAGGTTGTAATGTATTTTTAATAGCAAATCTATGTAATATACAAAAATAACAAGTTTTATACAACTGGAATTGTTTTAAAATGTTTCGTTATTGAGAGATTCTCTTAATGTTGAAGTGGAAAAACAAAGGAGAAACCGCAATTGTCTAAAAGCACAATAAAATGTTTTAACATAAAAATATATATATTTAACAAATTGCATCTCTTCTCAGCTCCAACGATTAACACTTGAACTCATACCTTTTGTTTTTGTAGAGTGTACATTGAGCGAAAATGTGCATAATTTATTGTAAATGCCAGCTAAGCAAGAAATTCATTAGAGATAGAGGAATCACCACTCACTGTTATTTCGCTACGATTACACACGCACGCAGTGGAAGGTTGAGTGTATATGAGTTGAGAATTGTTGTGAGAAGTCAATCAGTGTGTATAAAAACATTTTTTCGTTTCAATTTGATTCCTGTGAATATTACTTGCTTAAATTCTCTATTTGAATAATGTGTCGTTTTTTAAGAGCTTAATTAACCTTAATAAGAACATGCTTAGACAATGTATGGTTAAGGAACTACTTCTTCTCCAGCTGAAATTTTGAAGACACTCTCTGAGAAATACTCAACAGTGATGGGTGCTAATACACATAATACCACTTCCCATCAGCCTGGAAGAAACAAAGGAGAAACTGCAATTGTCTAAAAGCAGAATAAAATGTCTTAACATAAATTAAATGCTGGCTAAATTAGAAATTAATTAGAGATGGACAAATCACAGCTCACTATTATTTCTCCACGATTACACACGCAGTAGAAGCTTGAATTTATGTGAGCTGAGAATCGTTGTTAATGTGAGAAATCAATCAGCATGTAAAAAACATTTTTTTCAGTTATCAAACGGAGGGCGTTGTGCATGAGATAGCAATAGAACACCTATCACAATGAAATTGATAAACCAGATAACCTCACAAATAGATGCGAACACAGCTAAATATTTTCGTTAATTTCTCTTACATACGAAGTATACATACGATTGTTGTTGGAGGCTTTTATGTACAGGCATGTTTTTCATTCAATACAAGGAGACATCGTAAATAGAGGCAAGGACAGCTAAATATTTTGGTTAATTTATCACATGTTAAAACAATACACGTTTTTGTAGTGGAATTTCCACATGTAGGTATGTTTTTCAATTGATAGACGCAGTATCAAGAATGACAGCAGGCGGAGCTAAACATTTTTATTACTCATTTTTATCTCTAAAACAATCACCGATGCTTTCCCCGCGAGCAGTCGGTCGGTCCTTGCGAGCGCGCTGTCCTTACCACGCTTAACGCTACTTCACTCGTTGCGTTACCTGAAGAGGAGTTAAGCAAAACTAAATTATTAGCTCCTCTCAAGAATCTCGGCAGAGATGAACTAATTATCCTGTTCAACATGCTAGCAGCCATCAAAAAAACTCCTTCTGAATCCACCAACAAAACTACTCAATTAACTCTAGAACACTTGAGAGCAGAAGCTGAATTTCTTGCCCTCGGATCAATGTACCGTCATCTGAAAGCTCCGGGATTACTGAGAACTTCTACATGTGTTCATTTGTATCCGGGAGCCAGCATTGAAGACATAGCTGATGTAATTCCGCTTTATCCCGAATCGAATAATTTAAAGAGAATTCTCATTACAATAGGAAGAAATGAGTTAATGCAAGAGAAAAAAGATTTTACAGATAAGCATAAGAAATTAATTAATGTTGGTGAAGTTGCTCCTTTTCCTAAGGACGAGGTGTTAAACAAAAATCCGCTGAACTAAATTTACTTATTAAACAAAACGCCAAGCTGTTAAATTATACCGTTTTCGACAACTCTAACTGTTTTTATTTAGGATCTTCTCTTGATAGAAATTTATTCACGAAAGATGGAATAGTAGTATAGATCCGAGTCCTTCCCTTCTCACTTTTTTCTGATTGATCGAGAGGGGGAGTCCAGCCCTTCTCACTTTTTTCTGATTGGTCGAGAGGGGTGGCCTTTGACTTGAGACGTCGTGGATATTTCCCACAATACCTTACATTTTTTTAGTTTTACTTTCCCACATAACCTTACATTTTTTTATTTTACTTTCCCACATTAACATACTTTACATGTATTAATTCCCCACATTTTCATACCTTGTTTAAAAAGTGGAATCAAAAAATATTTCCAAGTAAAAATAAATTACATACTTGTTTAAAAAGTGGAATCAAAAAATATTTCCAAGTAAA
>CABFPE010000792.1:106019-120892 GCA_900660155.1 Hofstenia miamia
CTGCGCCTATAAAAGAAAAACGCAAAGCTCCCCACAAGCAAAAACGTCCTGCACTTAATAATAATGTCATTGTCTTACCCAACACAAAGGCACAAGAAGAAGGCGATGATATTTTACAACGCTTACATGATGTAAATTCACAACCATCATCGTGTACTTTTTCAATCGCGAGTCCTGCTAGTGAAATTCCGAAAAAAATCTGGTTAACAATCGTGGATGCTGTTCAGTTGAAAACAAGATATGGTTTCCAAGTAAAGATTAGACTCGACAATGGTGTTTATTATTTTCTGCCTAAACGCTACGTCAGTGCATTGGGTGATAAATGCAAGTTTTTGATCAATAAAAAACTTTTTCGCAATGATGACTTGGGGAACAGTGCTATTGTATTACAATTTAGTAAATAGAGAATGTATAGTTGTGTTTTCGTTCTTTTTCTACATGTACAAGTTAATATGTTTGATAAATTATTACATTTCATAAACATTATTTTTAATATAAAAATTTAAACTCCTACATCATAAATTGCTTTACATAGCTATTAATTTCACATGCAATTGACGTTCAAATTTAGCATAAGGGAAGGATGATTGAAATAAAGTAATCATTAGTTTAGTAAATTTAATAATACTATTTATTATACAATGAGAATGTAGAAATGATTTGTACGTATTTAATTAATGGTAGATTTCTAGAGATACATCTCATCACTAAGTTAAATAAGTGTAATATTATATAATGGATGCGCATGCTATGTATAATAATATAATTAGAGATAAAATGATGTAAATCTTCTAAACAATAACGAAAAAAGTAAGCTTGGCAATTTTCTCAATACTTTCAATATTTCACTAATGAATAAAAAAAATTCCTTCTAGAATTTCTGCTAATAGTAAAACGCTTATTGACTATTTCATGATATCAGAAAATGCTTCGTCTTATAATTATTTTTGTTTTGAATTTCCATACTTAGATCACTGCATTATAGCTACTTATTCGAATATTCTAAAAGTTTGTAAACCCTCTAAATCTTGGATAAAAATACGAAAAAATCAACAGAAAATGTCGAAAAACTTTAACAGTATTTAAAAAAAGTTAAATTTCTAGGTTTTTCTAATGACAGCATAGGTCTTATCTCCAGTTACTTATACAATCACATGCAAGGAGTTAAAATTAATGAATCTTTTTCAGATTGGGTATGCACTAAAAATGGGGTTCCTCAGGATACAATTTTGGGTCCCTTATTATTTAATATTTACATAAATACTTTGTTCGAGCAAGTGACATGTGACGTTATACAATATGCAGATGACACAATATTATTTCATTCTAATAAATTTCTCGAAAAAGCAATTCAAACTCTCGAAACAAACTGTGCTTCCCTTGCTAAATATTTTGCTTCTATCAAACTAAGAGTAAATCCACTAAAAACTCAATTCTGTATTGTTAAATTAAAAACTAAATCTACTAATACTTCAAAATACAAACTTAATTTCAATAGCATTCAAATAAAACAGGGTGAGTATTTTAAATAACTCGGAATAATTTGAAAATTCTAAATTTTGAAGAGCAATTAAATCATGTTATTAGAAAAATGGCCATATCGATTAAAGCAATTAACTTAATTACTTAAAAACTTCCAACGAAAGCAAAAATCCAATTAATACATCCTCTAATATTAAGTCATTTTAACTATGCCAATGTACTCTACACAGATATAAACCAACAATTTCTCAGGAAATTCCAAGTGAAACTAAATTGGGCTATTAAAGTAGCAGTAAATAATCATAGCTTTAATAAGAATAATGAATATAGAAAAATTTCAAAATTATTTCTACATCCGCAATGTTACATCCATATGAATGTCTTAATGACGTTCTTCAAAATAGTTAACAATACTTTCCCACATTACAAAAATGACTTTCTTGCTGCAAAATTAGTCAATAAACACAATAAAACAACAAACATAATTGAACCTATTAGATATAAGAAGCGAATAATGAAAAATTTATTTCTAAACACAGCTATAAATATGCGGAATGAATTATCAAAATATATTAAACAAATAATTAGATTAAAAAACATTAAAATGGATATTAAAAAATATTTTTACACTTATAATATTAAAAGACTGAAAAGGCGAGGTTTTACATTATATAATCTTGATTACTCTATTAATAGAAACTAGCAATCGTCATAGCCCAATTTAAATACTTTTTATTTGTAAATATTCGTTGTTTTCTTTTGTTTAGTTTTGTATTAATTTCTTGACATTTTCAGAATTTGTTATCAATATTTCTATTTATTGTTAAAGCAATTTCTGAATATAGATTTTCTTCTTAATACAACTAACAGTTTTGAATATAAATGTAACATTGTAGAGGAGACATATATATATATATATATATATCCTACACTGACATAGAGCATTTCTAAAATTACTTATATAACGCCAGAATTTATTTGACAATTCAAGCTAAGGGAGTACTTCCTAATTGCTTTAAAGCAAATAGAATGGTATGGCATTCAAAATTGGTTGTTCCTTATATTAAATACTAAACATCAACTAACTATAATTAACGTTTAGCAGTATATCTGTTAAAGATAGTCATATTCAGAGGGAATATTTGCAGTGACAATGCTTTTAGTATGTTTTTATTAAGAGTACTAAGTACTGCTTTTAACTATACTTTGTACTACAAATTGTCAGGCATTTGATAAAGTATTTGATCACGGGGGTATTATCCACTTCAAATTTTTTGCATTGTTTTTATTGTTCTTTTTTTAATAAAAAATTATATGCCCTGCTTAATCAACGAGATAAGTTGCCACCAATGGCTATAAGGTGAAAATTGGTAGATAAAACTTACTGAAAAAATTGTTTCATTTACTCCATTGACTACAAAAAAATATTGTTTAGAAATCTATGCTGTACATTCAGTAATAAATTTTCTTGAAAAATTGTATTTAAATATTCAAACTCTCGAAACAAACTGTGCTTCCCTTGCTAAATATTTAGCTTCTATCAAACTAAGAGTAAATCCACTAAAAACTCAATTCTGTATTGTTAAATCAAAAACTAGATCTACTAATACTTCAAAATACAAACTTAATTTCAAAGGCATTCAAATAAAACAGGGTGAGTATTTTAAGTACCTCCAAATAATTTTTGACATAAATCTAGATTTTGAAGAGCAACTAAATCATGTTATTAGAAAAACGGCCATATTCTCAAAAACATCAAACTAAAAATTAGTAAAATACATGTGAATCAAATCTATGCATTTATCATCATACAGCAAACTTCAGTAATGATCCACCAGATATCTCTTGTCATCATAAGGTGTTAAAGCCACTTTATTCATCCTCTCAACAGAGATATTATGGTTATGGTTACAAATCATCACCATTTTTCACTACAGAATTTCTTCACTATCCAAAATTCATGGTCTTCTTCACAACCCCTGTTACCCCCTTTGCACTAGATTTAATGCTGGCATCCCCAATATTTGCACATATATATATAGGATGGAATATATGAATGCTAATCAATGGTGAATCTTTTGGATAATTTGAGAAGTCAAAATGGTTGGCTATTGCTCTCAATTTGGCATATAAATTTTCACTATTTATTTTATACAGGATAGAGTCTGTGTCACTACAATAATGAAATTCAATTCTTAAATGCCTCCTTCATGATATTATAGTGGAAATAAAACATTGGTAATTTAGACAGATCTAAAATACCTTGACCAATATAATTTGGTTTTGTTCCCTTGATTTCCCTATGCCATAACATCACCTGCACTAGATTTTCAGAAATTATTTTGAATGAATTAAATTTGGGTATTTTAATCAATTTTTCAGCAGCCTCCTGATCACCAACAAACTTGACTATGCACCATTTTCTAAGTGACTCCATAGTCTTCCCAAATACCACATTTGACATTAATTTGTAAAATTTCTTTTCAAAGTCATTCTTGGCAGCTTTTCTCTTCATTGTATTTAAATCAATGTAGGGCTTTAAGAATTGTGATTGCTGGAACTGCAAAGCTTTGTGGAATTTTGTCACTTTTAGACACTGTGCATTATAAAATTTGAGGACATCATAATGAACTACATATTCTTTTTTATCAAAAAATGTTTGCATTAATTTCAGCACTTTTCCCATCTTTAAATTTAATGTGGTTTTTATATGTTTCTGGTATGGTGACAATAATTCATCATCTATACACATTTTATGTGGTGCCAACAGATAATCTGGATGTGCGTCATACAAATTTGATGATTAATGAATGCTGACCATTACCAGGAAGCCTCTGCTGCCTCTGATGGTTTTGCACTGCCTATATTCTTTGTTAAGTTGAACAGACTAACTGTTATAAAGTAATAAGAGTCTAGAAATAATAATTCTTCAGAAATATTTTTTGTGATGTTATTTTTATCAACAAAAGTTGAGACAGGAATTGATAAACTAAGTGACAACATATTTTCACTAGTGCAGGGAATATAACTTAATTTTTTGCCTTCTCTCAATTTCAAACATCTCAACAAAATATGAAAATCATAATGGAAGCATTATGTGCAAATATGGGGGTGAAATAGGGTGATCTATGCAAAACATTACATTCACTGCCTCTCATTTTCCCACTATAGTGACAGTGGTCTATTACTTTTTTTGAAGATGCCTCAAATGGTTTATCATAAAATACACAGGATGTTGTGTTTGCCAGCATTTTTACATATTTATCATGTGTTATTTGTAATAGATGCTGTTTCTGCTTTGCCTGGAATGATTCATTTGCAAATTTTCTATGGTGGTCCCATGCCTCTTCTCCAGAGAAAACTTTGAAGGAAAGCAGCTCACTTTCTGTCATAGTGGCAATGCATATGCCAGAGGGTCTTTGCCTTACTTCCTGAACCATGTAGCTAGTGGGTGGATTAGTCACATGTCAATGTGGCTATTATCAGTACATTGTTTTTTTAAATTCAATTTTTTCTGACTGACTGTGGGATATAATTTCAAGTTCAACACTTCCATTGAATTTCTTCTGGTGCCTCTCAAAACTTTCTTTCACACAGAAGCCAGACAAACATTTAGAAACTGCATAAGCTTGGTTGTATATTTGAAAAACTTTCATAATGACTATTATCATTCTTTTCAATAACCATCAAATTCAAAGTGCTTATCTGACATGTACATGGGGACTAGACTCTGATAATCATTTAGAGCCTATATACATTGACATTAATTTGGTTGAGGTCCTCAAACATTCCGATGTTATTTATGGAAAGTGGGAAAAAGAACCCATTAATATTTAATGTATGTTTAAATTTGCTTAAATAAGTTTCCTGTCTATGATTTCTGGATGCATACATGACAAAATAGAAAAAGAACTCATTGGAATTGCCACTTTTCAGATTTAGCAAGAATCTGTTTTTGTTTAGACAATCTGGCAAAAGGATAAATGTACCAGCACAGGTTGGCCTATACATAAAAATGCATAGCCCTACATTGGTTATATTTTTTTACAATCCAACCTGACCCATTGCTTGCATACATGCTGATATAATTAGTGAGCTCATTCACCATCCTCACAAACTCTAGTACAGAAAAGTGAAGCAGGTAAGATGGAGTACAACTCACTTTTCTTCATCCACCTCAGTTCACAATAACTCCACCTCAGCCATCAGATTGGCAGAATAATGCTTGGCCATGTCCTCTTTATTAATTTTTGAAATTGATATGCCAACAAGAATGGTGAATAAATGTTGAACACATTTAATTACTGGCTCTCAAAACAGGCAAAGCTTCCTTTGCATGCTGTATTAGTTTTATGTAGAGTAATCTCTTCAATGGGCAATGGCACTAATCATTCTATGAACAACCATAATATTGTAGCATAATCCAAAGCATAAGAAGAGAAGATCAGATGATTAGTCAGAATTAAGATCATATTATTATTTACTGATTAAAAACAATTTAAATTTAATTATCATCATTATGTTTGTAATATGCAACTAAGAAACAATATAGCAAATTAGTACTTGTCAACAAATAATTTGACTAAATAAAGGGGGCAAAAATGTTTCCATTATTTTTAGCCATTTTGGCAGATGAATAAATTCAAATTTTGAACAACAGGTACTTTTTGAATTTAACTATAAATAGAGTGAGAATCAATTTGGAAACTGTTGAAGTAAATTCTTTGAAAAATCTTATCTTTAGATTTCATTCTGTTTGCTTATTTATAAATCATGCCAAGCTAAACAGTAGATGCAGTAGTAGTGGCTTGGTCACACATCAGGAGTGATTTGAGGGTCCTTGATCTAAGCCATGAACCTGCATCTACATTAGGTGTATAAATAGGAGTTTTTCTCTGTTTAGCTGACTATTGATTCATTCATTTGCATGTATTAAATAATTGATTTCAGATATACAGCTAGGTAGCATACCATAGGTTATATCTATATTACATTGTCAAATTAGGTGACCTATAAATAGACTGATATATAGACTGAGCATGTATTGCTATCTAAATGTAAGGTAGGAAGCTGCAAGTAATTATTTACTTGAATTATCTATGTTAATTAAAGCCAATAGTTTTTGGTAATGGCTGAAGTAATATTTATTAAGCAGCTAGTGACATTGCCAGGTTGTGAAGTACAAAATTACACATTACAAATTGAGTTTAAGTCAGTTACATCCAGCCTTGAGAGCCACACTGAGTTAGGATAAGGAACACATAAGTTACTTTGTTGAGCGGAGACTTGGAGGCCAGAGTGGAATCACAGAGAGGAACTGTGATGGCAGCATACCAAAATAGAATTGGGTTACCTGAAATTAATAAAAGTTAATAACAATGTATCTCATGTTGGAGTAAAGAATTAATATCAGTGCATCCCTACTTGCATCAAACAGGAAATAATAATTTAAAGAATGATTAACTCTCTGTTGAAGCCTGGTAGCAGATGCTACAATATGCTCTGAAAACATTACTATGCTATGGAAGAATAATTTACATTCCATGCATAGATACACCTGCAATTTTTTATGTTTCCTAATAATATGGGCCTGTAGTTCATGGGGCTTGGGGTTAGTATATGTGCAGTGAGCACATTGAGAAATTGGGGTTGACCAACACCACTTGTAGAAATAAATATAATAATTTTTAGAAAACAGAATGGAAGAAAAGTTGTTATATTTAAAGGGGTATGCATTGGGGAAAATATTTACATTGGGCAACTTACTCAACACAAAAACAATATCAATATAAGCAGAATAATTTTTCATAAAGTGTTAATTACTATATTTCTATGTTTACAAATAAGAGGTTAACACATTTTGAAAATGTAACACACATTGATTGTATAAAAAATAAAAAGCTAGATTAGCAACAATAGTAAGTAAATGATAGTGTTTTTAATTCATGGTTTGCAGAATGTACAACAAATTGTAAAATAAAATCAATAGTAGTGCATGCTTTTGTAATTAATCAAGCTATATGCAATCATTAACTTGTGAAAATAATAATTCATTTGTAAAAAATTGGCTAAATTTTAATTAACACATGTATACATTAAGAAATACACTATTTACATTTTTTTTAAATTAAAAGTGAATACACTTGCAATTGGTAATTTTACAAATGAGGGGTGAACACATTGAGAAAATAACATGTGTTGAATGTGTAATAGATTAAGAAATGTTAGTGCTTAATACACCATCTTTGCAGAAATATAAACAATTGAATAAAAACCACAAAATTACAATGTCTAGCATTAAATAAAATGCACATATGGAGCATTGTAAGACTTGTGCAAAATTAAAATAATTCTCTACACTCAAGGAGTGATAAAACTTAAATGAAAATTATGTTATAAGTCACAAATTTCTAGTATCTGGTTGCTTTTTTGAGAGAAAATGTATATTGTGTGTGATGTATACAGCCATTGACAATCAACATTTCATAAAATATCATTATCATCACATAATTATGTACACTGCCCTTTCAAGTTTAAAAACAACAGCAATGTATTAAAAGTGAAGAAAGCAAAAAACAACTTAATCTGTTCCTAAATGTGAAGAGTAGTATACACAAATTTTTCAAATAATAATTAGAAAAACTCATGGAATATCATTGCTGATTGTTGAAATCAAGGTACTTGCTTGGTTGCCAGCTCCAACCTGCTTACCATAGATTGCTATGAACTTGCCCACCTGATTCTCAAAGTTTTGGGTCCATTCCTCAAATTCTTTTGAAGGCAAATTAACTTTTTCAGATGGTAAGTCAAATCTAAAGCATATGTTTAGCAAATGTATAATAATAATAATAATAATAATAATAATAATAATAATAAAGGCATACTCCAGGGAGACAGCTTAGCACCACTACTGTTTGAAGTTAACCTTATCCCTAGCACAGGCATAGGGTATAAGCTGGAGAAGAATGGTAGAGCAGTGAGGCACCTATGGTACATGGATGACCTGAAGATCTATGCTAGTTCAAGAAAGATGTTGCAGAAGCAAGTAGAGATATTGGAGAAGGCAAGCAGAGATTCAGGGTTGGAGTTTGGATTAGGAAAGTGTGTGACAGTGACAATGACTAGAGGCAAGTGTGTGGATGGGGATGGTTTAAGGACAATCAGTGGGGATAAGATTGAGGAAGTCAGGAAGGGGTACAAGTACTTAGGAGTAATAGAGAAGGACAGAACAGATCATGAGAAAATGAAGATTAGGCTAAGAAGAGAATACAAGAGGGGAGTAAGGAAGGTACTACAGAAGTCAGCATTGAATGAGCAGAATAGTATCAAAGCAATTAATATATGGGCAATACCAATGTTGAGATATTCAGCAGGAATATTTAGATGGAACAAGAATGAACTTAGGGAGCTAGACAGGGAAACAAGAAAGGTACTAGAGTAGAGAACACTTTCAACTTAAATGGAGATATTGATAGGTTGTACATTGCAATGCATAAGGGAGGAAAAGGACTGCTAAGTGTGGAGGAAACTGTAGAAGCAGAAGTACTAGGGCTAAAAGAATATGTAGAAGCACAACCTAGAGGGTCACTAAGGAGTTAAAGAAGATAAGAACTGAGAATGAAGGAAGGACAGCATACTAGAGTAGGATGGAATTAGAGAGACAAACAAGGAATAGGCAGAAGGTAATGTATGGAGAATACTGGAGGAACACAGAAAAATGTGACTGGTAAGAATGCAAAAAGTGGTTAAAGAAGGCAGGACTAAAAAGAGAAACAGAAGCACTGATAACAGCAGCACAGGAGAAAGCAATAAGAACAAACTGGTTGAAGAAGCATATAGATAGAAGAAGTAAGTGATAAGTGTAAGAAAGAAGCAGAGATAGTAGATCATCTGATAGCAGAGTGTGAGAAGTTGACACAGAATGAGTATAAGTTCAGGCATGACAAATTGGGAGGAATGGTACATTGGAAATTGAGCAGGCAGCATGGGTCAGAAGCAGGAGACAAGTGGTATGAGCACAAGCCACAGGGAGTCATAGAAAATGAGAAGGTTAAGATACTGTGGGACTTCAACATCCAGACAAGCAAGGTGATAGAAGCACAGAGGCCAGACATAGTAGTGGTAGACAAAGAGAAAAGATTGGGAACAGTGATAGACATAGCAGTATCAAAGGACAGAAATGTAGAAAGCAAGGAGAAAGAGAAGATAAACAAGTATAGAGAGTTGGCAGAGGAAATAGAAAGACTGTGGATGTTAAAGAAGGTTGAAGTATTCCAGGTAGTTGTAGGAGCACTAGGAGCAGTGAGTAAGAAGCATAAGAGATACTTGGAGGAGTTGGGAGTTCCAAAGTGGGGAGGGGCAGTAGCATAGAAAGCAGCATTGTTAGAAACAGCTAGAGTCCTGAGGAAAGCTCTCAGATTCCCTGGGAACTGGTGAGTTCCCTGAGCTGAGAGGGATACCAGCTTGAAGCTGTGAGGAATAATGAAATAATAATAATAATAATACAAAAACATTTATAGAGTGCTCTAGTCATGACATTTTCCAACTTCAAAAGCACTAATTGTAAAACAACTCACTGAAGGTGATTTCAAAGTAATGTGACTTTAGGGCTTTCTTGAAAGCCATCAGATTAGAACACATCCATAAGACAAATGGTAGGTGATTGAATACAGTTGGTCCAGCTATTGAAAATGACTGAGTGCTGCAGAAGTAAAGTTAACCTTTGCAGCACACAGAGTCCATAGTTACAGCAAGCAGCAAGCTGTAGTGTTTGGATTAAGAAACTTGCTTATATATGATTGTGCACTTCCATTTAGAAATTTTCACATTAAAATTCAAATTTTGTAGTCAATTTGATATCTCACAGGCAATTAATGGAGTTGTTTCAAAGCTTGGGTAATGTGAGATGATCAGCTTAACAGCAGTACTACTCTAGCACAGTTATTTTGAACCTTTTGAAGTCATTTGAGGAGAGAACTTGAAATACTGTATAATAAAATGTTGGCATCTAAACAGGAACAAATACCATTAACATGCTTTTTCATAATCAGTTCAGCATCTATAAGAGCACCAAGGGTTCTAGCAAAAGGCTTTAGGCATATTGTAGCATCATCCAACAAATTAAACTGCTAAGAAAGAAAGTCAGTTAAAGTAACTTAAGATCAAATTTAAAATGTGATTAGAAATATATTATAAAACTAAAACTTATTATCAACTTAAATTTGTTTGTATAATGCAAACAAGAAATATTAGTGTAATTGATTACAAATTAGTATTTGTTGATCCTACTAATTTGGCAAAATGAAGGGGACGAATTTGCTTCCATTATTTTTAGCCATATTGGTAGATGAACAAATTTTGAAATCAACAGGTACTTTTTCAAGTTAACTATAAATAAATTCAATTTCATTGTTACAATTGATAAAGAAATTTCTTTGGAATTCTTTTACTTATTTTCTACTACAGCTTGATTACTTAATAGAATGTCAAGCTAAACTAGTGGTGTTCAATAGTGGTGAGGATCAATCATAGGGAAGGTTCCTTGTGCCAAGCAATGAAAGTGCACTTATGTGAGGACTATGGTTAGGAGTTTTTATTTTTGTTTAGCTGACTATTGATCATTCTCTTACATGTATTAATGATAATAAATTTGAGATAATGCTAGTAAGCCAAACATAGGAATTTATATTTACATTGTTTTAGGTCTAAATTAATGACTATAACATGACCAATAATGTGACCAAGCATATATTGATTATTACATGTAGAGTAGGAAGCTGCTAATTATTTAACTAATTTACTAAAGCCAATATATTTTGGTAATGGCTAAATGCAATATTAAGTAAGCAGACATTAACAATTCAGGTTGCAAGTATACAGTACACTTTACAAATGGAGATTAAGTCAAGTTGTGTCTTGCCTTGAGTAAGCACCAAGCTAGGATAGGGTACACATACGTTACATTGCTGAGCTGAGAAGTGGAACTCATTCAACTGGAAAATAGAAGAGTGTTTGTTATTGGATGTGGAGATTTGCCTTGGGCAGATGTCCAATTACCAACAACTTGAAATGATGCTGCAAAGCTTTGTCACCTAAATAGTGTTCATTATATCATCTGTTAATTACAGTTAATGGAATTAATAAGGTAGAAGTAAAGCAGTATAAGTATAGTACATCCCTACCTATTAACATATCATTTTAATTATAACAATATAATAAAGAAACCAGATGACAAAGCCTGGAAGATGAGGTTACAATATCAAATACAAACCAACACTCACAGAAAAATTTCTAAAGAAAGTTTCAAGGTATGCACCTTTCCAGATAATGAGGAATTCTGTTTTATCATCATTTTGAAGTAATTGCAGTAAAGACAATGACTGCTTCAGAATCTTAATGACAGATTCAATGAATGACTACAATGATCTTGTGTTAAGACAATCAATGATGAAAAATATCTTATTGTCATCAGTGTAAATGTGGTAGTTTAAATTATTGCCATCATAGGTGCTAGCTGGTGGTAGTGCATAGATGAGGAATAGCAGGGCACCTAGGACAGAGCCCTGAGGCATACCAGAAAGGAGGCATACTCAGCATGAACAATAGCTATTTATGACAATGAAATATGAATGCTCTTGGAGATATGATATGAACCAATTAAGGACACTCCCACCAATACCAAGTCTGTGTAATCCAAAAGGTTGAAAGCAGCTGATTGATCCAGAATATTTATGGTTGGCTATTGCAAGCAAAAGGTCATTGAGAAGGTGACAAAGGAGTGTTTCCACCAAATGTTTCTTTCAATAACCAGAAATGAACTTTGGCAATATTTTATGAGATCTAAGGAATTCTATGAGTTGTATGCCTACAACAATCTTTTCAATAATTTTTGACATAAAGGCAAGATTAGATACAGATTGATAGATATTCTTAAGATCACTATCTAGATGTGTCTTCTTAATAAATGGTTTGATAACTGCACACTTTCTGGCATATATAAGCAATGAAATGGTAGCAAATGGTCATCAATCAAAAGAAACTACAGATAAACATGTTTGAAATTATTTTTAATGAAAATAATTATAAGGTATTGGTTTTGTTAAAGCCTAAAATGTTTTTAAAATTTGATAAAGAATTTGGTAATCTGCTAGGTTTTGTTAATAACTTTAAAAATCCATTTTATAGGACTAATTATAAATTAATGTTAACCAAGTGTACAATTTCAGATCATGTTCCTAACATTACAAAAGGAATTGATAACATTTTAATTGATTGTTCTCTGATAAGTGATAGTATATATAATGGAAATTCTTGTGACATTGTATTTACTTTTCCTACAAATGATTTAGTATCAAGATATCCATTTACAGAACAACCCTTGGGCAAACTTTTTTAACAAAATTAACACAAATGAAATAACATAAATAAGAATATATATATTACTGATAGCCAAAATCAAATTATTATGTAAAATTGTAATCATGTTCATTTGGTATATTTAATCAACCATGATTATTTTTAAAATTGCAAAAAAGAAAGTCTTTTTTTCTTATATAGAAATGACTAAATCCAAGAAAAGTTATGAAAAATATTTAAGGGTTAATTAACCTGCAGAGAGAACATGCTCTCCCTTTAAAGGAAACTAATTTCAACAACCCACAGATATTAAACAAAAATAAAACATTAAAAGCAACTAATAAACCTATTGAGTTCAGTTCAGAAACACTAAATGAACAAATGGGAATGGAGATACAAATGTTATTTAAAATGTAGCATCATCCAAATATAATATAAGCTGCTAAAGAAGAAAGTTGATTAAGAATAACTAAGATCAAATATGAATGTGATTGAAAAGATATTGTAAAAAGTTATTATCAGTTTAGATTAATTTGTATATTGCAACCAAGTAATATCAATGTAATTGATTATGAACTAGTATTTGTTGATACTAATAATTTTGACTAAACAAAGGGGGCAAACTTGCTCCCATTATTTTTAGCTGCTATCTTGGCAGACAAAAGATTCAAAATTTGAAATTGACATGTACTTTTTCAAGCTACTATAAATAGATTCAAATTCATGTTAACAATTGATAAAGAAATTTCTTCAGAGTTCTTATATTGTTTCTTTACTATGGTTTAATTATCTAATACAATGTCAAGCTAAATGAGTTGTGCTTAGTAGTGACCTGGATCCATCATGGTGTAGCATCATCCAATTTAATTAAGCTACTAACATTGATCAAAGACAAATTATGATTAAAAAATATTGTAAAATTATATGATCAGTTTAGAGCAATTTGTGTTATGCAACCAAGCAAGAATAAGTGTCAATTATGAGAGATTAGTATCTTTTGATAATAAAGCTTTTGTCAAAACCAAGGGGGCAAAGTTGCTTCCATTATTTTTAGATGACATACTGGCAGACAAAAGATTTAAATTCAAAATCAACAGGTACTTTCTCTGAAATACTATAAATAGATAAAAATCATTGTAAGCAATTGATAAAGAAATTCATTTAAAATTCTTACATTGTATTCTTAATATGGTTTGATTATTTAATAGAATGTCAAGCTAAACAAGTTGTGTTTAGGAGTGATCTGGATACATCATGAGATTGATTCTAGGGTTTTTGTGCCAGATCATGAAAGTGCACTTACATGTATGTTAGGTATAGGGGTTTTTCTCTTGCTTAGTTGACTATTGATCACTTGCTACATGTATCAACTATAATGGATTTGAAATACAGTTGTATGACCAAAACCTAGGACTTATATCTATACTATTTTAGATCAAAATTATTGACTATAATGTGACTGATAATGTGACTGAACATGTAGTAGTGATTAAATGTAGGTTAGGAAGCTGCTTACAATTAAACTAGTTAGTAAAGCCAATATATTTCAGTAATGGCTACATGTAATATTAATAGAGCAGCTAGTAACAAGTCCAGTTGCTTTAACATGAAACACTTTTACAAAAAGAGACTAAGTTGAATTTTGTTTTGTCTTGAGTATACACTAAGCTAGGATAGGGTACACATAAGTTACATCATTGAGCTGAAAAGTGGAACTCAACCAACTGGATCATCAGTGAACAAGTGAAACTGGATGTGGAGATCAGCTTTGGGCAGATGTCCACTATCAATCATTGGAGGAAATGCTGCATGGCTTTGTCACCTAAATAGTGAATAGTTAAGTCTTGTTATGTTATGTTAACAGAAATACACAAAAGCTAAAGCAGTGTCTAGTGTAGAATCATGGGGAGCTCAGCTACTCTAGTGGTACTGGGTAACTCAAGAGTTTAGATCAAAGGTTGCAAAGTCTACCATAGCAGAGAACATAACAGAAAACATACATTGGTGCTTCACTGATTTTTTCCTAACAAAATAAA
>CABFPE010000792.1:121004-155044 GCA_900660155.1 Hofstenia miamia
GCTTCACTGATTTTTTCCTAACAAAATAAAGAAATTCCATTCCAAATGAAACTCCAGCAGTGACCAATTCATATGGCATCATGCTGAAGCCATATCTTTGAAGCCATCCTTACTTGCCAGGGTGCTAATTGTGTGTCTCAAGTATTAATTTCTAGCTCAATAAACAATTTATCTCAGAGTTCTCTTATCTCAGCTCATGTAAATAAATAATAAGTAAAAGACACATAATTGATGTGCATTCACATTTGCCAACAGCATAGTATATTTGCAAAGTGTAAATTATTATGTGCATGTATGAACAGATCAAATAAAAGATATTATTCCCTACATGTAATTGTAACCAAAAGTGGCCATGATTTGGGCTGTCACAGTTAAGGAGCTATTTGCTGCCCCAGACCCAGTGCAGTTTCCTCCCAAATTGTTGCTGGATCTTAAGCAATAGGTATCATCAACAAAATCTTTAAAGAAGAATCTAAAGGGGGTTAATAGATAATAAATTGAAAAGATCAAATGCAGTAGAAGGAAGCCAAATTTATTGTGTGCTTTGCTACAGTGACTCAGATATTTTTTACAAAAATCTGTAACTTATTACCTGAATTTTTTACAATTTCAAAGCATGATTTCCCTCACAAAGTTTAAATGAGCAATCACATGTAATTCAAATTGAGGGGACAAATACTATCACTATCAAATAACTACACTTGAAATTCAGAAATCAATTAAAGGAAATTGATACAAATAAATAGCAGTAAATCAAGGAATCAAAATGTCTAAAAGATGCAAAACTATTGCAGAGTGCCAAAAATAATAAGATAGAAAAAAGTAGGCCCTGAGTGACTCTACATGCCCCCCATTGCTGGTTAAGTTTGTGGTAGGAGTTTGATTGTGGGACTGGACAGCAGCTTTTGTGTCTTCTCAATCATTTCTGTGGTCAGGTTGTTGTCCCAAGACTTAACTTCAGCATATCTAGGTTGCCACAGAGTATCCCTCTGTGTGACCTCTTCACTTCTCAGGCAGAAGAACTCAATCTCTGATAAATGGGCACTAATTGGGCAATTCTTTCTTAAGCTATGTAAACATATCATAAAACCTCTCATAAAGACAAACGCCTTTACACTATCATGAGGGTCATGAGCACATCCATGTCTAAAGTGTGGGCATCTTTGGGACTGATCCAGGTGTTTGGATAGAAGTGGATGAAGACCTCTCTTAGTGACCCATGTGTGTTGTGTGACCCATAAACAGGGAGCAGTACTCATTGACCTGCTGTAAAGTAATCTCTTCTGGGTTGGTAACCTCTGCTCATAGCATGGTGATAATCTTGATGTGCTTCATGACATTGTAGTATTGAGTGAGGGTTTCAATGTTGTTGATCCACATCAAATCACAGGATGCCTGAAATAAAATAAGAACACAGGGGTCCAACCTTGCAATCTTGTTATGATCTTTCATTAACTGAGTGGAGATTGGTTGTCTCTTCTGAAAGATATCCTTAATTGTGAGCTTACCATCAATGTAAACATGTTCTGGGTTCCCACCCTTGAGTAGGGTGTCTCTGGTGTCCTTATACTCCCGTGTCTGCATTGCTTTGTTGATCTCAGCCACAGTGGAGATGTAATTAAGGGAGTCAGAGAGGTGGGCAGAGACTTTCCTTCACCTCTTCTTGACATGCCATGATGGTAAGATGAGTGGGGTCATTATGTAAGGTGGAGGAATACACAGCAAGTTGTGTTTGTCCACATGGTCTTTGACATTATCTATCTCTTAATATGGTGGTCCCAATAGTAACAGGATAATTTATGTTTGCGTCCTTAATGGAATTCCAGAAGGTGCTGCAGAGTCCACACTTGTGGAGTTTGGCAATCTGAGGGTTGGAGATTCAAAGGCGGGAGGTGGTACATTCCATGTCCAAGGCTATTTGTTGCCCAGGCAATTGTAGAAGTACTAATTCTTCTTTGGTAAACATCTTGGTTAGGCACCATTTCATTAAGCCCAATACATTGCTATCTCTATTTTGCTCAATGACACAGTTGATGATGGAGAGCATTTCAGCAAACTCATCTGGACAATGCTCTATGGTTAAAATTCATTCATCTTCAGTGATTGACCATGCTGGCATAGGTATCAGAGAGCTTGTGACTCCAGAAAATTTTTGCATATTAATGGCTTTGAGGAGTGCCTGTCTTTGAATGTGGATGATGCTAACAGTTCCTTCTTGCAGCAAGTGCATCATCTGCTCAATAACTGTGATAGGTATGATTTTGCCATCCTTGGCAGCTTGTCTCCACATCTCTGAGAGCTTGTTATATCTGCACTCAGTATAGTTCATCTTCTCCAAGTTAAATAGAACCTCTGTTTTAATATGCACATCATAGTGGGCTACTAATTCCAAGAATTGCTGTGTTGACCCAGGGTTGTGATGGATCAGGTGGCTTGTGCAGAGTGGTGCATTATTGAACTCAAGAGACGGGAATTTTGTTTCCAACATGGCTCCCCACATATACTTGCAGAGGGTCTCTGAAAATATGTTGAGGTCAGCAAAGGCAACACCCAAGCAGTTAACTATCAGCTGAGGCAGAAGGTGCCCCAATGGACTACTTGAGCCAATAAGGTGGGCATAAAACTTCTCAAACCTTTCCATGGCTTTTTTGGTTTTGCCAGGTGATGATGGAGGTGAGCACAAATGCAGAAGCCAGTTTTTGATCTTCCATGCAGCAGGGCAAATGGCCAGCTCGTGCATACACTTCTTGGCAAGGCACTCTGTGCATGTTGGTTGAGAGGCAGTTGGATGTGCAGATCTTGTGTCAGAAAAATGGCCAGGACCCAAACTGCTCTATGAGACTGATTAGGTGGCACAAATGTCTCAGAGAACAGACATTCAGCAAAGTTTTGGCAGTCTTGTAACATATAGGCAATACAAAGCTCTCAATAGATCTGGAGTATTGTGACATAGGGCTGTAGATATTAATAGTGGGCCAAACAGACTTGGGGTTTCTATCTGCCTTAAGATTAGTCCAGACCTCATCAATCTTGGTGAGAGTTGTGGTGCTTTGAGAAAATGCAAAGCTGACATGCATGTTTGTAACCAAGGCAAGACCAGGCCAGTTAGGGAAGATGGATTCAAGCATTTGCAACTGGGTGACAGTGTCTATGATAAGCCTTGTGTTGACAGCAAGGAAATGTGTGGGTATCTTCTTTCACAGAAGAAGGTCAGTGTAGATTAGCTTGCTTATCAAAAAGATACCAAACTGATACATACTGGTGGGATGATAGTAGTGTGTGTAGAGGACTGTGAAGTTTTCCATCCTAAAGTGAAGGTTAATGACTTCCTCAGGTATCTTGCCCTTATATTCTTCTTTGACAAACATCACCAGATGAATGTTCTTGACCTTCACTAGCCTGTACACTATTTCAATTTTCTCAATTGCATTGGGCTGGTAAACTTCACCAACTTGGAAGAAGTAAACAATGAGTAAGTCCTCAAAATCAATGTTGACACACTCGAATTTCTGAATTGTGTGCTTGTTGTTCAGCAGCTGGCACAGGTGAGTTATGTTAAAATCCTCATCAAACATGGTGTGGACTGTACATTGCCAGTAGGGTCTTTTGAGTCCTCCATGCATTTTGGAGTCATAGTAGATGATGGTGTTGATTTTAGGTCTACACTCTGCGTCAATGACAAAGGGAATGATGTTCACTGCACATGTGAGGTTCTTAGTGTTGTACATCCAACATAATTTGCTCTTTGTTTCCTCTGACAAGTTGTTGCACACAAAACTAACTGCTTTGGGGGTTGTGATAAAGTATGAATGTAAAGTGTTGTCTCCTACCTTAGAGGTCTTCTGTTGCTGCTCTTCATTTCTCTGGGACCTAATGCTGGTAGAGGCACATAACAAAGGGCTGGGACTAGAGGGGGTTATTGAGTCACTACAAGACATTTTAGTGTTAGTACTTAAGGTAGCAAAAGGTAATCTGTACTTACTCAACTCCTTGGATTCCCAAGGGGCTATTTGGTGCCCCAAGTAGTTGTCCAAGGTCTGCTCCCAAGGGTTTATTTAGTGCCCCAAGTAGTCACATGGTCTGCTACCTGAATCATCCTACGTCCTTCCTCTTCTCTGCTTGATGAGGGGTGTCATCTTGGCTCCATTCATTATGGGGATTATGTCTCCACCTCACTCATCTTCTTGTGGGTGGCTGGTTCTCAGTTTGTTTCATCTGATATAGCTTGGTTCCTAAACATAAAGATTAATTAAGTTCCCAATCTTGGGTATTTAAGTGATCTAAATACTCTTGGTCCCTAACTCTACATCTAGGCAAAATATGATTAGCTGTAATGTTGCTACTATTACCAAGGTTACTGTCATACTCAACCTTTAGAGAGGTTGTCTTCCTCACACTCAGTGAGGTTAGAATAATTCTCAAGTTCATTTACTCTGTCATCACAAGTGAAAATTCACTATTAGGGTTGATGATGACATTGCTAATATCTTTAATAGTTTGTTTGAGTTGTTGGAAATGGGCAACTCTCCCATTATTTAATAAATATCTGTGGTGGTCTAACACCTTTGTAATGGTAAACAGACCCTGCCAATTGGTAGCAAGTTTCCATACCTGATTTGCGTCAGTGATCTGGTGCAGAAAATATGCAAAAATTTCGTTGCCAACCTTGTGAGGCTCACCATACAATTTGCTATTGAAATTTCACCATTGACAGATAACAGATTGATTAGTGTTCTAACAGATAGTTAAGTGCACTTCTTGAAATTCATTTAACATATGATTCACAAAAGCTGCGTTCTGCAGCTCAGTTGCTGCTCTGGAAAATGTCTGGCTCCCTGCAAGAGACAAGTGGTGCATTTGTTGATTACATCCTGCACTGTGGCTCTAATGCTGATAGTAACATATCTTGCATTGAATGTTCACTCTGTTTGAATGATGCCTAAGTGGCCTTTCTTGTGGATTTTGTGTGCCAGATCTCTTTGAAAGTATTAAATTGAATATTTTGGCCCAAAAATACCTGTTGGCAATGGGGCTGAGATGTGGTTGTCATTTTTCAGCTTGGCAATGATCTCACTTAACACTGTGTCATAGTGTTGGTGATTTACAATTTCTACTTTGGTAATCTCCTCCTTTACTAAGATAGGGAGGATCTCATTTCCATGCCAGTCTGCATTGATCTTGGGAAGACACTTGTAGTAGCTGTACAGGATAAACCCAAATGGTGTTTCTCTCCAAGCAGTTTCCAGAGATCATGCTCATAGCTAGGGAGAGCAGTCCAATAGTCTGCATTGTTGTGCAGTCTCCCTGGACAGTGTTTAATGGAGAAGGTAAAATCATTCAAGTACTTGATCCATTGGGCAACTATGTTGGATTTGTTTTCAGAGAATTTCTTCAGATATGCCAGTGCTGAGTTGTTGGTGTGCACAGTGAACTGGTAACCCAGAAGGAAAAAACAAAATTTCTTCAGACTTTCAACTAAAGATAGCATTTCTGACTTAGTTGCACCATAGTTTTGCTTGGCATTTTGGAGCTTGCAGCTGAAATATTGGATAGGGCTCCCCTTCCCATAAATTATCTGACTAAGCACGCCACTGATAGCAATGGAACTAGTGTTGCAGTTAATAAGGAATTCCTTCTAGTAATCTGGCATGTTCAAGCTGGGAATTCTTCTAAGCTCTTTCTTGACATTGTCAAGTTCTTCCTGCTCAACCCAGCTCCATTTAAATTCAGCATTGCACCATAGTAAGTTGGAGATGTGTTTGGTTTTGTTAGCTAACTCTGAGATAAAGGCACCATAGTAATTCAAGAATCCCATAAGGTGTTGCACATCCTTACTGGAACAGGGAATTTCGATTTTATTGAGATGGTCTTTCACATTATTCTTGATGGAGATATGACCAGGTTCAAGGATTCTTCTGAGAAAGGTGACACAAGGTTGTAACAGAGAACACTTATTCCCATTGACTTGGAGGCCAGACTTGTATAACAAGCTGAGGGTGCGTCCAAGCCTTTCCAGATGCTCAGAGAAAGTGTTACCAGCAATGAGAATATTGTCCATATAGGCTGTTATGCCAGGCTTGAGTACATTGGCACCATTTCTAAGTATGGAGGTAACATAGTGCTGGAACGTTGCAGGGGCATTGCAGAGCCCAAAAGCCAAATACTTTCACTTGAAGAGGCTGTAAGGAATTATAAAGGCAGTCTTCAAAATGTTGGAAGGCTTCATTGGCACCTGCCAGTAGGCCTTGCACAGGTCAAGGCAGCTAAATGACTTGTATCAACTAGCATCATACAGAAGATCCTTGATGCACAGGAGTGGGTACACATCCTTTACTGTAACATCATTAAGCTTCCTGAAGTCCATGCAGAGGCAGTACTTGTTGCCTTGTTTAATAAAGATGGTGGGAGGCATGTAGGGGCTATTGCTAGCCTGGATAATGCCACTTTCTATGAGGTTGCTTAAGATCTTTTCGTACTCTTCCCAGAGGTTTTCTGGTACTCTTCTGATGGGCAAGTTTATCAGATGATTTTTTTGGTTATGATGGAATGCTGTTTTCCAACAGCCTGGCCAACACTGATCAAGCCATAATTAAAGACCTCATAATGCTGTTAGAGCAGATCAGAAGGGACTTGCACTCCTGAGCACTAAGATGTGGATGTGTCTGCTCATTAACAAGGGATCTGAACATTTGAACTCAGCTCTGCCAGATTGTGGATGGCCATTGAGATTGGTGAGCAGGCAGCAGCCTGGAATTCCAGATGAACTGGAGTTGCAAAGAGCCTTAGTTGAGATGGATCTATTGTAACAAAAGAATCAGAACTATTTAAAACAGTAACACATGTTTTTCCTTGAGAGACAAGGCAGAGATCAGGGGAGAAGTTAATTGCACAGGAGCATTTTTCCTTAAATCCAGAAATCATGACATCTCTGGTGTAAGCAGAGTCAGTGGTGACAGGAACACATTGCCAATAATGGGGCTCCACAATCTCACATTCAGAGAAGCTCAAAGAGATGTTCTGGCTGGGGACAGTGGTAAGCTTTTGCTGACATTCACTTTCTCTAATGGAGATGGTGTTATTACCATAATCAATAATGCATGAATTCTGCTCAAGAAAATCCTTTCCCAAAATTATGTCATTTGGAAGTGGTTGAATGCAAGTATCAATGACAATTAGATCAACAACAAATAGCTCTTGCCAAATGCATAACTCTAGGTTCAGTATATGACCTTTGAGTGAGAGCGAGTTTCCAGAAGCATCCAGCAAATGTGCAGTAGATGGAAGTAAGTCATTTCATAACAAGCACAGCTTAGAGCAACAGGAGTCACTAATGATCAAGGCTGAGGCCCTGATATCAATGGTGACATTTACCAGGGATCCATTTATATTGACTGGGATTATATTAGTACACAACAGCAAAGTGATTACCAGAATCATGTGTGCATGTTTTCTAGGAGGTGGTGCTCTGACTAGTTTGACTGGGTAGCTAAGCCAACAGGTGACTCAAGAGAACATTCTTGCTCTCTGAGTTCATCAATGATGAAACATTTGCCATCAGTGTCTAGATGAATAACTGCTTGGCACTGAGATTTGGTGTGCCCTTTCTGATGACAACAGAAGCTACAGTTATGCTTGAGTTCTATTTTCATGGTGGATGCAACAGTGCTCAAAGAGGTAGGAGACTTCAGTAAAGAAGAGCCAGCTTTTAGCTCTCCAGCATCCTTATCAATACAAGTAGTGTTGTGCAGCATATATATGATGCTTATGGACTTGCAGATAATTAAACTGAGATTTTCCTTGGGGTCACACTTGAGTTCAAGACGACTTTGAATGTTAGGCAGGAAGCCTCATCAGATGTATGAAAAAAGATTGTGCTTCAAATACTTGGGAATGAGCTTACTTAGACAAAACAGCCTTTCTACTTGTGTGATGTAGGTATGAACACATCACCTTTTTTAATTGAGAGATCACAAAGTAGCGTTTTGTACTGATGTTTGATATGGGGGCCTTGTAATGGTCCTCAAAATATCCAATAAGAAGCTGATAACTAGTCTTCACACCTCAATCTAACATCATGTACTGATTGTACATGATACCTTGAAGGTTAGTGGGTAACTGAGCAATGGTGGTGTCTTGGGTAGCTTTGTACTGCTGCATGGTTAACTCAAAGAGAAAAATTTCATCAATCTTTCCAGTGAATTTGGGTAATATTGAATGATGATTAAACAAGTTAGCAGTATTGGCTCCAGCAGCAGTCATAGGTAGGATCAACTCATTAAAGTGAGGGACACTCTTGAAAGCAGACATGGAAAAGTTGCATGACTGTGGCAGAGTAGTTGGAGTTACACCAGTAGGGGTAACAAAATTATTTACAGGTGCAGGAGGTGAGTGATGTACATGGAAGGGCTAGGCTGGGGAAATGGTGAATGAGGCAGGCTGCTCTGCTGCAGCAGAGAAGTAGGCAGAGGCATTGCCAAGGTCTGGAGCTGGATCTCCAGAGCATTAATCATATCAATGAAATGATGCTCCCTCAGTTGGGTATCTTGAGCATGTTCCTGCATTTTGGCTTGAAGCAAATCTAGGTGTTGCTCACAAGCAAGGCGTCAGCTGGTTTCTTTGGCCAGGGCAGTACAAAGTTGATCAATTTTGGAGTTTTGAGGTTTCAGAGATGGCAGTGTCCACAGGAGAATGAAGTAAGGATCAAATGGCAAGGGAGAAGCAATAGAACTTATTCCAACAGTGTGAGGAACAATGTTCAGGCTGCTAATGTTCACACTAGGGAGACCCTGAGTGGGAGTCCCATTACAAGATAAAACACCAAATTCCATTTAGCAAAAAGAAACTACAAGAAAAACAGTAAGAAAAAATTCAGAAAACAATTCCAAAAAATTGAGAGGGCTTCCATCCAGGTTCAGAGAAACTAATAACAGCACAGTGTAGGGTATGGTATTAAATCCAAATTCTAGAAGAATGAGACTACAACATGGTAATAACCAAAACAAGTAAAAATAATGTCAAGGCTGGCAATAGCTTCAAAAGCACAGAACTGCAGTAAAAATAACATAAGAGGCAAAGTTATGCATCAATTGGTAGTGAAGTTGATTCACAGCCAGAGGAAACAACTATCCTGGTTGGCTCACACCAAAGAGAAAGAACAAAACCAAGTATGATATAGAAACAGTAACAGTTCAGCACTATGTCACAATCACTAGGAAAAAATCAGATGACCACTTCAGTATGTACACAAGCTTCACAATCAGAGTTCATCTCCAGGCATCAATTCCCCTGCACACTTTAACAGAATAGAGTAGAAAGTTTAACTGACATCCTAATTTGTCCATAATCACGTCAGGGTCACTATGTAGAATTGCAGGAGAGCTCTGGCTACTCTAGCAGTACTGGGTAACTCAAGAGTTTAGATCAAAGGTTGCAAAGTCTACCATAGCAGAGAACATAACAGAAAACATACATTGGTGCTTCACTGATTTTTTCCTAACAAAATAAAGAAATTCCATTCCAAACAAAACTCCAGCAGTGACCAATTCACACAGCATCATGCTAAAGCCATATCTTTGAAGCCATCCTTACTCACTAGAGTGCTAATTGTGTGTCTCAAGTATTAATTTCTAGCTCAATAAACAATTTATCTCAGAGTTCTCTTATCTCAGCTCATGTAAATAAATAATAAGTAAAAGGCACATAATTGCTGTGCATTCACATTCACCAATGGCATAGTATATTTGCAAAGTGTAAATTATTATGTGCATGTATGAACAGATCAAATAAAAGATATTATTCCCTACATGTAGTCATAGCCTAAAGCAGCCACAATTCAGGCTATCACCATTAAGGAGCTATTTGTTGCCCCAGACCCAGTGGATTTTCCTCCTAAATTGTTGCCAGATCTTAAGCAATAGTTATCATCAACAAAATCTTTAATGAAGAATCTAATATGGGTTAATAGATAATAAATTGAAAAGATCAAACACAGTAGAAGGAAGCCAATTTTATTGTGCATTTCACTACAGTGACTCAAATATTTATTACAAAAATCTGTAACTTATTACCTGAATTGTTTACAATTTCAAAGCACAATTTCCCTCATAATCTTAAAACAAGCAATCACACATAATTCAAATTGAGGGGACAAATACTAACACTATCAAACAACTACACTCAAAATTCAGAAATCAATTAAAAGAAATTTATAAAATAAATAGCAGCAAATCAAGGAATCAAAATTTCAAAAAGACACAACACTATTGCAGAGTGCCAAAAATAATAAGATTGAAAAAGTAGGCCCTAAGTGACTCTACACCTGCAAATATACAACTGATGTTATAGAGTAACAAAGGACAAACAGTAATATTGCCTGGTAGAGGATGTTACAATGAGAATGATTCAAGGGTCTTTGTGCCACACCATGGACTAGCAATAATTACCTACATGTATTAAACTTAACAAGCTCAGAATACAGCAGGTAAGCCAAAACCTAATAACAATAATGTGACCAAGCATGTAATGATTATTAGATGTAGCTTAGGAAGCTGCTGTATATTAAACTAGTTATTAAAACTAATATATTTTTCCAATGGCTACATATAATATTAACTACACAGCTAGTGGCAAGTCAGGTTGCATGAACATAAAACACTTTTACAAATAGAGACTAAGCTGAGTTGTGTCTTGTCTTGAGTATACACTAAGCTAGGATAGGGTACACATAAGTTATATCAATGAGCTGAGAAGTGGAGCTCAACCAAGTGGATCATCACCAAGCAAGTGATACTAGATGTGGAGATCAGCTTCAGGCAGATGCCCACTATCAACAATTGGAAGAGATGCTGTGTGGCTTCATCACCTAAATAGTGATTAGTTATGTTTGTTAATTAAAGTTAATTGAACAAAATGGAAGTTAAGCAGTATTAAGTTAGTACATCCCTACTAGTAATTAAAATGCCACAGTTTTAGTGTAACAAAGGAGAAACAGTGATAATGCCTGGTAGAGGATGTTACATTGTGACTGTGACAGCCAAAAAGAACAGGCAAATTGAAAAGAATTTCTTTTATCTACCAGAGGCAAGCAGTTGCTTCTCCACAGAATACAAAGAATCTCTTCTACAGCCAAGGAAACATTCAGTGGAACAATTTGTACACTTCTGCATTACCTACTAGTAAAATTGGAACTACAAGCACCATGATAATAACACTGAAGTTGATAGTCAATAGAAAGATTTACCCACACCTAACATAATGCACTTCAACAAGGCCTAGAATCATGACCAAGAAGGGGCACCACTACAAACCAGATGATAAAATGACTAAAGGAAAAAAAAGGCAATACCAAGAAAACAGCATCCAGGATAGTAACCCCCAGAGGTACATGCTTATCATCTTATTCCAGAGACACAGATTCATCTCCTGCTATGGAATTACAGTCACTACACTCACCCCTCAAGACAAGCCCCCAAGCAATAATTGAAATGTTGAAAAGAAGCCAGGAAATGGAAACTCTCTTAAGAAGTGAAATAGAACAATTGAATGATAAATTCAAACAAATGGAGCAGCAGAGTGAAATCATTCTAAACAAAATTAAGGCAGATATGGAAATGAGACTAGAAAGGCAGAGCAAACTATTCCAAAATGAAATTAAGATACTCAATCAACACTTATCAGAATCCAATAAGAGATCTCTGGAACAAAATCAACTATGGCAAGAAAGAAATCAGTGATTAGAAAGAGAAAACAGACAGCTAATACAAGACAATGATATACAATCAGAAGAGCTCAAACAACTAAGAGATAAACTAAGACTAATACAACAGAATGAGGAGAAAAATTGAGGAAACATACAGACCTATGAAATAGAATTTTGAACAGTGAAAGAGAATGAGTTGCAACCAATACCCATGACAATGGACAGAAGAATAAGATATTAGGAACTGGACAAAGGAATGGACAGAGACAAGCAGAAACTCATAAATGAAATCACAAGAGCAGTAACTACCCAATCACATGACAAGGATACAATTAGAAACCACAACAAACCAAAATACAAAAGCTTGATACTACCACAAAATATAACTAATGACACCATACCCTGCAAGGCAACACTACTGAAATTCAACATGAGGGTAGATGGTTACAACCTAACATTTGTTGAATGGTTGCAGATGTTCAAGATCACCATGGTAGAAAGAAAATTAAGCCAGCAAACAGCAGAAGCAAGACTCCCCCTATATCTTATGGGAACAGCTTACCAGCAATATTTGCTACTAGATACAGACACAAAAAGAAACTAAGAACTATTGATAGGTGATTTCATAGATTACTACAAAAATGAAAGCTTTAAGAATCAGTACTGAATTATTCTAAATGCTACCAAAATGAAAAATAATGACAATATATGGAACTAAATTCAACAGGTTGAGCAACTAGTGATGCTAAGCTCAAGAGAAAACAGATACTTGAAGTATGATCTGTTTTCACACATATGTAAAGAGATGCCAGGACATAATTTGAAATTTAATGTGATGTGGACAATAAATTAGAGAAGATGATCTGAAAAGCAGTTAATATTCAATCAATGATAAAAAATAATGCATTAATCTACAAGAAAACTGCCTGGGATAGGGAGACACCAACATGGAAAACTAATTTTAAACCACAACCCCCAAGCAGGCCATACAATCAAAGCAAACAAGAGAAAATCAAAAAATTAAAGGAAAGGATGTAAGACTATAAAAGTACGATAAAAAGATGTTAAATGCTAGTTGTGGACAGAAGGGTCACAAGAAACCTGATTGCACCAAACAGATAAACATAATTGGAGACAAAGAAGCTTATTATGAGGATGAGGATCTGATAAAATCAGAGAACAAAATGAATGAAGTATCACAGACCCATGAGGAGTCAGAAAACTAGCTAGAGTGCTGACTCATAAACACCACAAACCTATAATGATCTTGATAAATCTGGATAGCATAAATATGATAATAATAACAATTGATGGTGTGATGACAAAAGCAATGATCAATACTGGAGCAGCAACTTCAATAATTACAGATGAGTGCACAACAAAATTGGGTTTCAAATGGGAAGACTTGAAAAGTTGTAATAAACTACTGATCAATGCATCAGGAGAATATATTGACACAAAAGGAATGATAAATGCAGTGTGGATGAGAATAGAAAACATGACATTCAAGCAATCACTGGTAGTGGTGGACACTCACAACAATCTGCTACCATAAGGTTATATTGAGTGAAGACTTCCTGATGAAAAATTGATGTGTCATAAATTAAGCAAATAGGACAATAAAAGTAAAAAAGGAAGAAATCAAAATCAAAAGAGGAAGAATGAAGACATACAATGAACATGTTCAAATTACAGGAGGACATCCATCTGCAGCCACACCAATGGAGGATGCACACAATAGAGACAGAACACCCAATAACAGCTGACATAATGCTATTTGACAACAAGGGAATTAACACAAAGATAGTATCAATGCTGTCCAGTGTTTGCACAGTAAAGAATGGAAAGAGGAAAATACCAATCCTCAATGCAACAAACCAAAATGTCAACTTAAAGAATCTCAAGTGAAGATATATGGAAATTATATCAAATCCAACATCAAACTCATTTGGAGAGTGATAGAGTACAACAATGGAGCAAGTAATTTTCATGTTTCAATCAAGGACTTGCAAATGAAACAGAAAGTACACCACATGGACAACTCAAGGGCAAGTGGATGAACTCAATCAAAGTCACAAGTACTACCAAAAGCCAACTCAAGGCCATAGGGATGAAAGCAAACAAAGAAGAGGCATACAGAATACCAGAAATAAGAAATGAGGATTACCCACACCTGAAGGAGAAGGAAATTACACAATTAAGAGAGATATTTGAAAAACACAAAATAATATTCAATTACAGAGAAATAAGTGTGGGACAAGCAATAGGCAAAAAGCACAAAATAGTTACAATGGACAAACCTATAAAGCTGCCAGACAGAAGAGTGCCAGAGCAGATGAAAGATGAATACAACAGCATACTAGATGAATTCATTGATAAAAAGATCATTTGCCCAAGTGAAAGCCCATATGCAGCACCAACAATATTTCTGAAGTAAGAAGATAAGTATTGCTTATGCATAGACTTCCACAAATTGAGCAAGGTAATGAAGAAAGTCTCATACCCTCTTCCACAGATAGAGGACATGCTATACAAGGCAAGTAAGCACAAGTACTTTATAGTAAGAGATTTATGCAAAACATACTGGCAAGTGAAAATTGAAGAAGATAATATTGAAAAAACAGCATTTATAACACCATACTGATTGTATGAATGGATATACATGGCGTTTAGACTATGCAATGCACTGGCAAAGATACATCACAAAAGTGCTGAAGAACAAAACACACAGAATGGAAGACAGGGTCAATGCATACATAGACAACATAATAGTAACATGATACAAGAGCACTTAGAAAAAGTGGAAAGGACTTTAATGATACTGGAGAAAGCAGGACTCCACATCAATGGAAACAAGTGCAACATACTAAACAGAAAATAGTATTTTTGGGAAGAACAATTGAGAAATGCAGAATATGCATGAAAGACAATGTGAGGGAGATGATCTGAAAAATAGAAAAGCCAAATAATGAGAAAGACATACAAAGGATAATGGGATTCTTCAACTACTACAGCACTTTTATCCCAAACATTGCTGGAAAGACAGCAAAAATGACTAAACTGATTAGGAAATCAGTGCCATTCATATGGACATGACAAGAACAGGAGGAGCTAGATAACATCAAAGAAGAACTAGCCAAATTGCCATCACTGAATGAGCAATTCATTTTAGACTATGATGCAAGTAAGGTAGCAATCAAAGCAACACTGGGACAAGTAAAAAATGGAAAAGGGGTTCCCATACAGTTCTTTAGCCAGAAACTAAAGCCAAGCAAGGAAAACTACGGATCTACCAAGGTGGAAATGTTGGCACTGATTGAAAGCATCAAAAAATTCAGACATTTCCTAATTGGCAGTGAATTTAGAGTATGCACAGATAATAGTGGACCAGCCTGGGTTGAAAAAGTTTTCAGGAAATAAGTTTGGAGTAGTATCATGATGGATTGAATATTCAAATGAGTTCACATTTTCAATTGAGCACCAAAAAGGGACTTTACACAATAATGCAGATTTTTGGATGTCACTACCAGAATACCAAAGAGATGCAGTAAAAGTAGATGGGGAGAAAAAGCAATGGAACTAATGATGGATAGAGAAGGCATTGAGAAAGCAAACACACTTTTCATTAATTGCAGCTTGACACAGAGACAGGAACACCCATGACAAATTCAAAAGATTTAGGAAAATATGAAATTACAGAAGAAGACAGAATAGAAATGGCCAGTAATAAAAATAGAAGTGCCATCAAGAAAATTTCACAAGACAGTAGAGGTAGCACTTACCAAAGTAAATAGAGCATACAAACTAAACACAAGAAAAAATTTTCAACACCTAATATTTGATGAAAAGAACACATTGGAAATCAGGTACAGGACAACAGCAGGGCTGCTAGTGATATGCACAACAGAAGATAAGGAAATGAAACTACCAATCTCACAGCACATAAGGCACAAACTAACCAAAGGAAAAAAGTTTGAGATAATGTTATCTCCAATTAACACACAAACAAGAGAATTGGCTCTTCAAAGGACACATTGAAAAAATGGAATCACCAGACAAAACAGAAAAACTGATGCAAACAGTAGAGAAAATGAATAAAAGCCCAATGTGGAAAATATCAATTGTAGACATGGCAAACAAGATGGAAATATGCCTGAGCAAAATCACAATATTCAAGGAACCAATGAGAAAATATATGTGGGGAGCAACATGATTAAGACAACTTGAAAATCAACCAAGGATAACAACTAGAAAAATAGTTAAGAGAAAATTAGCAAGCACAGAAGATATCAGGAATGCATTGATACAGAAAAATGAGCAACAAGCTCTAGAAGAAGCTATGGAATGATATGAGAGAGATAGTCTGTGATGCACATTCACAAAAATCACAAAAAGTGTGGAAATGATGAGAAAAGGCGGGATAATGGAACTGGTAGAAGTCTGTGAAATGGTTATGAAATCACAAAGAGAGATAATGGAAGAAGAAGAGTTATTAACATCCTCACAACTACTACTATCCCTGAACATCCAACAAACAATTGACAGAATAACCATTGAAAAGTGGGGAAGTAAGTCTGTTGAAAACAATTGAATGGATTGACACAGACAATGAATGGTTCCTAGTTGAAATTAAATTAACAAAAGAGACTAAGGAAATTAAAGAAAGGAACTATCAGAAAATTACAGAGCAACAAACAGTAGTGACAATGAAGCTAATGTTTATGGAAGCTTTCACAAGAACAGAACTAGAGGAGCTACTGAAACCATATAACCAAATAGCCATAGATGTTGAATGCTTCACATCAAGGTTAGACATTAAAGAAGAAATATGATTAAAATTAAGTAGACAAGGTTTAACACAAGCATTTTGGAGCACACTTGCAGATGGAAAAATTAATTATCCCTCAATGATAGGGCTAGCAACAGTGCTGACAACAACAGGGTCATTTGAAGAAATAGAGAAACAAATTTAAATAAAAATCTTAATATGCACACTACCAGAAACAATATCAATACCAATGATACTTCCAAGATGGAGACTGCTGAAAGAAGTAAAAGTTGCAAAAGCCTTTTTACACAAATAAAATTCATATGTTAGCACAAAAGAGAAGGCAAGAACAATTGTAGAAAAAGATTAGTATAAAAACTCAAAGGAGATTATGTTAAGAAATGATAACCATGAGAGAATGTATATTGAAGACACAATAACCCCTTATCAGCTATACACACAAGGTAAATGAATAAACATACAATTGAAAGATCTATGAAATGAAATTGAGAGCCATCTACCAAAGGCAATAATGTATAGTCACTTGGGGCCTATTTTTTCGAACTTATTCTTTTTGGCACTCTGAAATGGTGTTGTGTCTTTTTAACATTTTGATTCTTTGATTCACTGCTACCTTATTTGTATCAATTTTGAGTGTAGTTATTTTGATAGTTTTAGTTTTTGTCCCCCTTGATTTGAATTATGTGTGAATTGCTTGTTTTAACTTTGTGAGGGAAATTGTGATTTGAAATTGTAAACAAGTCACGTAATAAATTACAGATTTTTGTAATAAATATCTGAGTCACTGTAGTGAAGCACACAATAAATTTGGCTTCCTTCTTTTGGTCTTTTCAATTATTTATCTGTTAACCCCCTTTAGATTCATTGATTAAAGATTTGTTAATGATAACTGTTGTTTAAGATCTTGTGACAATTTGGGAGGAAACTTCACTGGGTCTGGGGCAACAAATAGCTCCTTAACAGTGACAGTCTGAATCATGGCCACTTTAGGTTACAGTTATGTGTAGGGAATAACATCTTTTATTTGATCTGTTCATACATGCACTTAATAACTTACACCTTGCAAATATACTATGCCATTGGCAAATGTGAATGCACAGCAATTGTGTGCTTGTTATTTACTATTTATTTACATGAGCTGAGATAAGAGAACTCTGAGATAAATTGTTTATTGAGCTAGAAATTAATACTTGAGACATACAATTTGCACCTTGGCAAGTAAGGATGGCTTCAAAGATATGGCTTTGGGGTGATGCCACGTGAGTTGGTCACTGCTGGAGTTCTTTTTGGAAGGGAATTTCTTTATTTGTTATGCAAAAAATCAGTGAATCACCAACATATGTTTTCTGCTGGAATGAGGGTCACTCCCTGCTATGGTAGACTTTGCAACCTTTGATCTAAACTCTTGAGTTACCCAGTACCACTAGAGTAGCCAGAGCTCCCCCACAATTCTACAATAATGCTATTCTCAGGAATGAACAACATAGTATGGATAGACATCTGTGAAAAGAAATATTGCTACTATGATGTCACCAAAAGAGTAGAGATAGTAACAATGATGAGGATACATAAAAATGACCTGAGGGAGATCAGTGAACAAGAAGTGATAGACAATGTAAGCTTCTTTTACAAAGATGTGGTGAATATGAGAAGCTGACAAAAAGTCTTCACATTTTTCTACCCAGAGACAACAATAAGAGAAGAGCTAGCCCACACAAGTCTAGCTGATGCCCAGACGACATTAATGATTGGTTTGAAAGGAATACAGCTGTACCAGAAATGCTATGAGATATTTTCAAGGAAGATCAATGAACTGAGAGAAATAACACTGATAACAGAGAATATTAGAGAAGCAAAGTTCCTGAAATATTTAAATACAGTAATGACAGAAAGAGAGGCAGTGCTAAAAATCACAAAACAGCTGGAATTTGAGAAGATAAGATGAGAAGACCTGAAAGCAGAATTGATAATATGAAAAGCAGACACTCTAGAGCATGGAGAATGAGCTGTGCTAAGAATAATGCAAGCTGAGGATGAATGTGATTAAAAAAATATTGTAAAACATTATTATCAGCTTAGATTAATTTGTATATTGCAGCCAAGTAATATCAGTGTAATTGATTATGAACTAGTATTTGTCAATACTAATAATTTTGACTAAGCAAATGGGGTGAACTTGCTTCCACTATTTGGCAGACAAAAGATTCAAAAATTGGAATCAACAGGTACTTTTTCAAGAAACTATAAATAGATTCAAATGCATGTTAATAATTGATAGAAAAATTTCTTCAGAGTTCTTATATTGTTTCTTTACTATGGTTTGATTATCCAATACAATGTCAAACTAAATGAGTTGTGTTTAGTAGTGGCCTGGATCCATCATGGGAATGATTCAAAGGGCTTTGTACCAGGCCATGAAAGTGCACTTTTATTCTCATTTAGTTGACTACCAATCATTACCTACATGTATTAAACTTAACAAGCTCAGAATACAGCTTGTAAGCCAAAACCTAGGGATTTATATTTAAATTGTTTTAGATCCAAATTAATGACAATAATGTGACCAAGCATGTAATGATTATTAAATATAGGTTAGGAAGCTGCTGTATATTAAACTAGTTATTAAAGCCAATATATTTCAGTAATGGCTACATGTAATATTACTTATGCAGCTAGTGACAACTCAGGTTGCATGAACATAAAACATTTTTACAAATAGAGTTGTATCTTGTCTTGAGTATATGCTGAGCTAGGATAGGGTACACATAAGTTATATCAATGACCTGAGAAGTGGAACTCAACCAAATGGATCATCAGCAAGCAAGTGATACTGGATGTTGAGATCAGCCTTGGGCTGATGCCCACTATCAACAATTGGAAGAGATGCTGTTTGGCTTCATCACCTAAATAGTGATTAGTTATGTTTTTTAATTAAAGCTAATGGAACTAAATGGAAGTTAAGCAGTATTAAGTTAGTACATCTCTACCTCCAAGTACTCTTCATCAGTTATAGAGTAACAAAGGAGAAACAGTGATAATGCCTGGTAGAGGATGGTACAAAAAGACTGGATCCAGGGTGTTTTTTCCAATATAAGAGCAAGATTTTTAAAACTAATATGGTGATAGGACATCCCTGGAAAAATGATTTTCTTAAGGGACAGGAAATTAATTTCACTCTTTCTTATATAATAGAAATAACTGACTTCTCAAATCCAACAATTGTAGAAAGAAATGAATACATAAGATTTCATCTTCAGACTCCTGCTGCTGGTAATATTCAAAATAAAAAAGTTTACAGTTTGTAATTCTACAGATGTAATACCTTTTGATTTGTTTATTGCTTACATAGATGTGAATAGATGTGAAATTTAAAATAGATAAACTTGATATGAAAAATTTGTAGCAGCAGATAATGTAACAATTTGTGTTGATGTTTATTCACTTTTTAACAGAGTATTTGTGGAATATAATAATACTTCTACTACAAATCATATAAATTTTTCAAAAGTTGCCCATTTACACAACATTCTTGAATATTCAGAATATTACTTGAACACTGCACAAAATGAATTCTTCTAGAAGAACAATGATGATAAAGTAGAACCTCATACAGATGGAAATGAAGTAAATGCAATATTATATCTCAGTAAAGTTGATTTTTTCAGAGGGCTATGACATAGTATCCTACCTGCTCACAAGTTTCAAATGAATCTTGAATTAGCAAAAGATGACAATGTAATATTTACTTTAGCTTGAAATGGAAAACTAGTTGTCACTCAATTGCTACTCTTTGTACCAAAATAGCATTCAATCCTAGTGGAAGAAAGGTGTATTTGAATAGCTTTATAAATAATAAATAGGTATATATAAGAAACCACTTAGAGGAATCTAATCCTATAAATCACCAATCCAGCATATTTAGAATAAGTAATTAATTCAATAAAAAAACCTAGATATGTTTTCATCTATACCATCACTGAAGATAAAATTAATGATCAAACTAAGAATGGATTTGACTTTGATATTTTAAATTCTACTGAAATTTCTTCATGTCAGTTAGAATTAGGAGATGATAATTTCTATCCACAAGTGGAGATTCATCCAACTAGTCAGTAACATTTTAGGGGAAAATATATTTTTCAGGAGAAGGAGAAAATTGTTCTCTGTTGTGAAATTAATTTTGCTCATATTTAAGTGTAATTGTAATACCCATGGAAAAATGTATTTTCTTTTTCCTTTATATACAAATGACATAATATAAAAAGTATAACATAAGCTTAACTAATGGTCAATTAAATAAATTGAAAAAAAGTATTAAAAACTCAAGTCCTATAACTTTAAGGGTTAGTAATACTAGCCAAGGAAATTCCCTTCAATTTGTTCTAACAGAAATACAAATTAACCAGTTAGAATGAGCTAAGAAAATAAATAATGTAGCATCATCCAAACAAATCAAAAATAAGCTGCAAACATCAAGCAGAGTGAGGTTAAGATCAAAGAAATGATGATTAGAAATATTGTATTTAGATCAATTAGATTAATTTAGATTTATTTGTATTATACAACCAAGAAACAATATGTGTCAAACACAAGAGATTAGTATCAGTTGATAAAAGTACTTTTGGTAAAACAAGGGGGCGAAATCACTTCCATTATTTTTAGCCACTATCTTGGCAGAAGAAAAGTTTAAATTTGAAATCAACAGGTAATTTTCTGGAATTACTATAAATACAAATTAAATACTGTAAGCAATTGATAAAGAATTTTAATTGGAATTCTTATTTTGTTCTACTATAACTGGTTTGATTATTTAATGATGGTCTGGATCCATCATAGAGAATGATTCAAGGGTCACTGTGCCATACCACAAAAGTGCACATAGTTTAGGTATAGTTGTTTTCTCTTGATTAGTCGACTAATGATCACTTACTACATGTATTGAAATAATCAACTGTGAACAAATGGTTGGATGACTAAAACCTAGGAAATATATTAGTGCTATTTTAGATCTAAATTAATGACCTATAAATGACTGATAAAGTGACTGTACATGTATTAAATTATAAATGTAAGTTAGGAAGCTGTTTGAAACTAATATATTTAGAAATGCCAATATATTTCAGTAATGGCTACTATGCAATATTGAACAAACAGCTAGTAACAAGTCAGGTTGCAAATAGATAGAACACTTTCACAAAATAGAGTTTAAGTCAAATTGTGCCGTGCCTTGAGTATACACTGAGCTAGGATAAGGTACACATAAATTGTATTGATGAGCTGAGATGTGGAACTCAATCAAATGAAACATTGGAGGAGTTGGTGAAACTGGATGTGGAGATTAGCTTCAGGCAGATGCCCACAATCAATTGCTGGAGAAACTGCTGCATGACTTCATCACCTAAATAGTGAACAGTTAAATCTAGTTACATCAAGTTAATAGAAACAAAAGCCAAGCAGTATCTAATTAGGTAAATCCCTACCCATAAAACTACAACTAGTGTTATACAGTAGCAAGAGATAAATAGCAGTGATGCCTGGTAGAGGATGTTACATGGTGACTGTGGCAGCCAAGAACAGCAACTCTTAAAAAGAAACATTCAGTGGAACTACCCACATACAATGACAAGAGCTATAAGTGAAAGTGAAACTAAGCAACAGACAGTTACATGGAAAATCAACCAGTGAAACCAAACTCAAGCACTTTACCAGGATCCCAGAATTGCAATCAAAAAAATGGAAGACCACTACAAACCAAAGAAAAAAAATGACAAAAGGTAAGAAAGGCAGCACAAAGAAAACTGCAATCAAGGCAGTAACCCCTAGAACAATACATTTCATCACCATACTTTGGTGAGAACTCAGCCACTGACATGGAATTGCAATCCCTCAATTCACCTGCAGAGACAAACCCACCAGACATAAACAATATGCTGAGGAAGAGCCAGGAAAACAAAGCACTCCTAAAACACAAAATAGAACAACTAACCAATAAATTTAAAGAAATGGAATGACAAAACAAAACCATACTGTGTGAAATTTGATTAAATATGGAGATGCAGCTAGATGAACAAAGCCAATTATTAGAAAATGAGATAAAATCCTCACCCATCAATTACCAGAGTCCAATAATAGGTTTTTAGAACAAAACTAACAATGGCAGAAAAGAAATCAAGAGCTGGAAAAAACAAATAGGCAATTAATCAAGGAAAATGATCTTGTAGCATCATCCAACACAAATCTAAAATAAGCTGCAAAATGTTGAGCAGATAGGGGAATAAGATAAAAGAAAAGATGATTGAAAATATTGTAATCAAATCAATTAGAATAATTTAGATTTATTTGTATTATGCAACCAAGAAACAACATGTGTCAAAAAAGAGAGATTAGTGTCAGTCAATAAAAATACTTTTGACTAAACAAGGGGGTGAAATCACTTACATTATTTTTAGCTGCCATCTTGGCACACAAAAGTTTTAAATTTGAATCAACAGGTACTTTTCTGAATTTATTATAAATAGATTAGAAACATTGTAAGAAGTTGATAAAGAATTTTATTCTTATTTTGTTCTACTCTAACAGTTTGAATATTTAATACAATGTCAAGCTAATTGAGTGGTGTTTAGTAGTGGTCTGGATCCATCATAGAGAACAATTCTAGGGTCCCTGTGCCAGACCACAAAAGTGCACTTAAGTTAGGTGTAGGGGCTTTCTCTCAATTTAGCCAACTAGCACTTCTTTACTACATGTACTAGAATAATTGATTGTCAACAAACAGTTGGATGACCAAAACCTAGGAAATATATTAGTGCTATTTTAGATCTAAATTAATGACCTATAAATGACTGATAAAGTGACTGTACATGTATTAAATTATAAATGTAAGTTAGGAAGCTGTTTGAAACTAATATATTTAGAAATGCCAATATATTTCAGTAATGGCTACTATGCAATATTGAACAAACAGCTAGTAACAAGTCAGGTTGCAAATAGATAGAACACTTTCACAAAATAGAGTTTAAGTCAAATTGTGCCGTGCCTTGAGTATACACTGAGCTAGGATAGGGTACACATAAACTGTATCAATTGAGCTGAGATGTAGCACTCAACCAAATGGAGGAAGTGGTGAAACTGGATGTGAAGATCAGCTTTGGGCAGATGCCCATCAGCAATCATTGGATAGATTACCACATTGCTTTGTCACCTAAATGGTTAATGCTAGTTTTCATAAGTTAACAGAAGCAACAAGTCAAGGAGTATGCAACAAGTAAATCCTTACCCACAGTAACACAACTAATGTTATACAGTAAAAATAGGTATATAGTGACAATGCCTGGTAGAGGATATTACAATCTACAAGCAGGAGAATTGGAACAACTGAAAGACAAATTAAGACTAATACAGCTGATGGAAGAAGAAAACAGGAGCAACATGAAAACCCATGAAATAGAATTCCATTCCAGAAAAGAATGTGAGTTATAAGCTCTGCACATACCAGCTCCCAAAGAAGTGATATACAAGGACTCAGATGCAGAGAAACAAAAAATCATTAATAAAATCACAAAAGCAGTGACTACACAACTGCAGGAGGAAGATACAGTGAAAAACCATAGGAAACCCAAATATGAAAATTCAATTCTACCACAATTGACAACTAGCAATATGATACCTTGTAAGGCAACTCTACCCAAATTTAATTGGAAGGGTAGACAGCTATATTCCAACATTTGCTGAATGGCTACATATGTTTGAATTAACAATGGCTGAGCGCAAAGTGAGCCAACAGGCAGCAGCAGCAAGACTCCCATTATATTTAACAGGTGCAGCCTTCCAACACTACCTGCTCCTAGATGCAAAAATGAAAAGAAATTACCAATTATTGATTGGAGATTTCATAAATTACTATGAAAACAAAAGTTTTAAAAATCAGTACCAAATCATTCTAAATGCAATGAAAATGAAAAAAACTGATGATATTCAAAATTACATGCAACAAGTTGAATGTCTACTAATGCTTAGTTCGAGAGAAAATAGATATTCTAAATATGATTTGTTCTCACACATTTGTAAGGGGATGCCTGAAAGCATTAGAACACAGTTTGAGATTAAATGCAATGACAAGCTGGAAAGAATGATTAGGAAGGTGGTCAACATACATGCAACCATTGAAAACAACGCCCAAATATACAAAAAGGCCACATGGCACAAAGCTGGATCAACATGGAGGAACAACCTCAAACCACACATCCCAAATAAAACTTACACCAAAGTGAAACCATAAAAAATTATAAAAGTAAAAGGAAAAGATGGGAAGACTAGAAAGGTAAAAGAGAAAGACGTCAAGTGTTATGGTTGTGGACAGAAAGGCCACAAAAAACTGGACTGCCCAAAGCAGATAAACATAATTGGGGGTGAAGAAGCTTATTATGACAAGGAAGATGTACTGCAAACAGAAGATGAAATGGACGAAGTATTGCCAACCAACAAAGAGTCAGAAATCTAGTTAGAGCACCAACTCATAACAACCATGCATTGATAATGATCCTAACAAATCTCAACACAATAAATATGATAATGATAGTGATTAATGGAGTAATTACCAAAGCAACAAACAACACCAGAGCAGCAATGTTGATAATCACTGATGAATGTGCTACGAAGCTAGGATTTAAATGAGAAGACTTGAACAGCTGCAACAAGAGACTAATTAATGCATCAGGAGAATATATCAATACAAAAGAAATGATAAACACAGTACAGAGGAGAATCACAAACACAACATTTGAACAATCTTTAGTGGTGGTGGACACACACAACAATCTGTTGCCATATGAGGTCATCTTAGGTGACAACTTTCTGACAAAGAATGGATGTGTCATCAACTATGCCAACAGAACTATAAAGGTAAGAGGGGAAGAAATGGAGATTGAAGAAGAACAAGGGAAGCAGAGAACAATCACATTTCAACTGCAGGAAGATATCCACCTACAGCCACACCAATGGAAGATGCACACAATTGAAATTGAGGACATGGTAACAGCTGACATAATGCTATATGACAATAAAGGCATCAACACCAAATTAGTATCAATGCCATCTAGTGTCTGCACAATAAAACACAGAAAGGGAAGAATACTGATCCTTAAAGCTATGAATCAGAATGTTAACCTAAAGAGATCTCAAGTAAGAATATATGGAAAGTACATCAAGTTGAACATCAGACTCATCTGGAAGGCAATGGAAGACAATGATGGAGTGAGTAATTTGCATGGTTGACTCAAGGACTTGCAAATGAAAACAGATAGTACTCCACATGGCTGACTCAAGGGAGAGTGGACAAACACCATCTAAGTCGCAAGTACTTCCAAAGGCCAACTCAAGGGCATAGGGACAAAAGCAGAAGAATAAGATGTATACAGAACACCCAAGATAAAGAACGCAGCCTACCCACACCTGGAGGAACAGGAAATCATGGAACTAAGGAAATTGTTGGACAAACACAAATTTATATTCAATTATGGAGAAATAAGTGTGGGGCAAGCAGTGGGCAAAAAACACAGAATAGTCATGACAACAGATAAACCTATCAAGCTGCCAGTCAGAAGAGTACCAGAACAGATGAAAGACAAATACAACTGTATATTAGAAGAACTAATTGACAACAAAATCATCTGCCCAATTGAAAGCCCATATGTGGCACCAACTGCATTTGTGAAAAAAGGGGATAAATATCACCTATGTATAGAGTTTTGTAAATTAAATGACGTGACGAAGAAAGATTCATACCCCCTACCATGAATAGAGGACAAGCATAAATATTTTACAACACTAAATTTATTCAAAGCCTTTTGGCAGGTAAAGATGAAAGAAGATGATATTGAGAAAACAGCATTCATAACACCATACAGGCTATACAAATGCATATATATGGCATTCAGACTATGTAATGCACCAGCAACCTTCCAGAGATACATCATGAAAGTGTTAAAAATAAGACACATAGAATGGAGGAAGGAGTTGATGCCTATATAGATGACATCAGAGTAACTAGTGATATGATCCAAGAACACCTAGAAAAACTAGAGAGAATGCTAAAAATACTGGATAAGCAGGACTTTGCATCAACAGGAACATTCTAAAAGAAAAGATAGTATTTTTGGGGAGAACAATTGAGAAAGAGAGGATATGTATGAAAGACAACATGAGAGAGATGATCTGTAAAATAGGAAAACCCAACAACAAGAAAGATATACAAAGGATAATGGGATTCTTCAATTATTATGGCACTTTCATTCTGAACATAGCCAGTAAAACAGTGAAGATGACTAGACTAATGAGAAAATCAGTACCATTTCTATGGACCTGGCAGGAGCAGGATGAGCTGGATAACATCAAGGAAGAATTGGCTAAATTACCATCCCTCAACACAACGGACTATAACTAACAGTTCAAATTGTACTGTGATGCAAGTAAGGTGGTGATCAGGGCCACACTAGGACAATTAAAAAATGGAAAAGAGGTCCCTATTCAATTCTTCAGTTGCAAGTTAAGAGCAAGCAAGGAGAATTACAGATCAACCAAAGTGGAGATGCTGGCATTGATCAAGAGCATTAAGAAATTCAGACATTTCCTGATCAGTAGAGAATTCAGAGTGTGCACAGAAAACAGTGGACTGGCATGGTTAAAAATGTTTTCTGGAGACAAGTCCAGAATAGTGTCACAATGGATTGAATATTTGAACAAATTTACATTCCCAATTGAGCACAGAAAAGGCACCCTACACAACAATGCAGATTTTTGGAAGTCACTACCAGAGTATCAGAGAGATGCAGCAAAACTAGATGGAGAGAAAAAACAGTTTCAATTTTTGCCACATACTGAATACAAGGGACTGCTGGAAATAAACATGGTTAAAAAAGGCCACACCATCCTACTGATACTGATGAGGGAGGAAATATCTGAACAGGAAATAGTGGACAAACAGAAAGATGACATAATCCTCAGTGAAATCATCAAAAAGATAAGAGAACCCTGAACAACTCTATCAAAATTAATGGCAGGTTATTGCAAACACTACAATTGGAAAATCAACAAGAACAGATTACAATACATTGAAGCCAACAATAACCAGATCACTATACCAGACTATTTCAAAAGAGAGTTGATAAGGAAGATACACGAGAAGGGCCACCTGAGAATCACACAGATGGAGAAAACCTTCAATGCAACGTTTATAATGACAGCCATGAAGAAAGTTACTGGGGACATTATTAATAAGTGCACAACATGCCTCCTTAACAACAAGCAACATTTTCCAATGCAAAGGGCGCCACTAGAGAAAATTATTGCAACACAACCAAATGAAATAGTCCACATAAACCTGGAAATGTTTTTGAAGGACACAGAAGGCTACCAATATCTACTGGTGATTGTAGACAATTTTATAAAATATGCAAGAATTGTCCTGATGAGGAACACCATGGCAGAAACCACAGCAGAACTGGTACTAAACGAATGGATACTATGACTCAGGCTGATTGAAACAATTATAACGGATAAGGGGCCCCAATTCAAGAGTGGACTTTNACCACCCACAGGCCAATGGAGCAGTAGAGTGACTCAATCAAACACTAATCAAGTTAATTAGAGTAGCAACATCAAGGATAAGGGGAAGCAGATGGAGAGAAGTCATCAAGATGATCGAATACTATTACAACACCTTGGTACATGCAACAATGGGAGTCTCACCATTCAAGGCAATGTTCAGAAGAGAAACCAGTGACCCCACTTTTGATGCAATACACTAACTACAGTGGAAAGTTGGATAATGAATATGTAAAACAACTGAAGAACCAAATCACAGGAATCCATGAAATTATGTGCCACAACATAAAGAAATCAGCAGTGAGACAGCAGCATAATTACAATAAAAAAATTTATGGGCATGCACACAAAGTAGGAGATAAGGTATATGCATTCACACTGATCAAACTCACAGACACAAACCAAGTACAGAAGTTGAAAATGGTATGGTCCAGCCCTGACATGATAACACAAACACTACTGAATAACAAATACATGCTAGAAAACAATAGACTATTTCCAAAACCTGAAGAGAGCAACAGCAGACATTGAAGAGATGAAGATAGATGAGAACGTGAATTCAAAATATGCCAAATTAATGGCAATGAAATTATATATGGTATGTATGATTTAGATAGCCTACACAAAGAGGGATTTGATGATGAATATACAGCAGACATTGGAAATGATACTATGAGACAGAGAGTGCTGCCCCAAAGGACAGCAAGAAATAAACCTATATATGACCCTGAAATATGGGATATAAATTTACTAACTTAATTTTGGAAACTAGAGGAAAATGTTGCACCCACAAATGAAGAAGAGAGTGCACAGGAATCAACAACTGGAGGAACTCTCAACCATGAACAGGAGAAGGAGAGTTTGAAGAAGTTCTCAAACCAGATGTTGACTCCAGGGCAGAAGGGATGAGAACAAGGAACTAACAAATAGACAATGTAGAGTGAGAAGGCATCCTAGTAGTCCCCAAGGCTAATTCAAGGGCAGGGAGACCAATGGACAAAAAGCCTCTCCCACCAGGGATCTGCACTGCTGATTCAAGGACATGCAGAAAACTGGTGCACAGCAGCTCAACTTTCCTTCTGAGAGTCCACAACGCCAATTCAAGGGCAGGGAGACACTGGGAGTTGCACAGGAAGGTGTAAGTGGTGGAAGAACCATGGAGATGCGAAAGTGATTCAAGGCTGATGCTATCCTCACAGGAACCACAACTGGTCAAGTGCCAAGAGGAGTAACTGTGATCTGATTCAAGGGTGAATCAGTAGAAACTATCAGCACAGATTCACAGCCCATGGACTGTGAACCAAGCCCCAGCAGATTGCTGTTACAGATGACCCAGCTACACACCTCCTCAGAAACCACCTCAGAGAGAACTGTACAATCTAAAGAAAGAGAAAAATGGATGTCTAAAATTGATGGAGAAACATTACACCCCTATTTTATTGGAACATCAAAAATCATTACAATGCATTTGCAAAACTGTCCCCAGAAACAAAAGCACACATGAGAAAAGTCGCAAAACTCAAAGGAAAAAATCTACCAATAGTGCTTGATGCCAACAATAGACCAAAAGTAAACATTATTATAAGCTACCCACAGGAGATGAATGAAACATTGGAGAGACGGTACATGCAAAGCACAGTGCACATTGTATTTGATGAAGATTTCACACTGGAGATGACGCAGGCTATAATGGCATATAAAGACAAAATAGCAGAGATACTGGAAATAAACATGGATGAGGAAAACCTCACAATCATATATGTATTGAAAGAAAAGGAATACACAAAAAACCTGGAAAAGAAGATCGATGAAACACTAAGAATGGCAAAAGTGCAGAAGATGAGAGTAATAATAATAATGAGGTTGACAAATGAAGACATCCCTGGACACCTACAAGAAGCCTGCATGCAAACTGAAAACATCTCCCCTTGGGAGAAAACACCACAAGGTACAACCATCCCAGAACTAATACGATTTGATCTACAAATAGACTACTGGGCACAGATCTATAGAATAATCGTAGACCCATACATTGTGATTGACCTCTATAAACAAACAAAAATGATTGAGCTGATGGCAGACACAGATGGCATAGAAAGGCCAAAACGCTATTAATAAAATGTAGCCTAACACAACAGCAAGAGTATCTACAACAGATCCAGAAAATATGGAAAAACATGAAACTGCAACAAAAAGTGGAGGAGAGTTGGCCAGAAATAAGAATCAAGGCGCCATCATGAAAATTCCACAAATCAGTAGAGATAGCATTGACAGAGGTGAACAAAGCCTATGAGCTAAATATGAAAAAAGACTTCAAACAGTTAATATTTGAAAAGAAAAATGCACCAGAAATCTGCTTCAGAACAACAGCATGGATATTAGTAATATTCACAACCAAAGAGGCAGAACTAAAACTTCCAATCTCATGGCACATCAGACACAAGTTAGCAAAAGTGAAAAAATTCGAAATAGCAATGGCTCCAGTCAACACACATACAAAAAATTGGTTATTAAAAGGTCACATTGAAAGGCTGGTGTCACCAAACAGATCGGAAAAGCCAGTACAGACAATGGAAAAAATACTCAGCTGAATGATAATGAATGAGAGCCTAATGGAGAAAATGTTGATAATAGATATAGCTAACAAGACAGGGATATGTCCAAGCGAAATCACAATATTCAATGAACCAATGAAGAAATATATATGGGGAGCAACATCTGAAACATGAATGAGACAAATGGAAAACCAACCATGGATAACTACAAGAAAAATCATTAAACAGAAACTAGCAAGCACAGAAGAAATCAGGAAAACAGTAGTACAAAAGAACATGCAGAAAATACTTGAATGTGAAATGGAAAGATACGAACAAGACAGCCCATGATGCACATTCACAAAAATTATACGAAGTGCGGAAATGATGAAACGAGGAGGAATAATGGAACCAGTGGAGGTCTGTGAGACAGTCACAAAGACACAAGCAGAAATGATGGAAGAGGAGAAGTTGTTAACATCCTCACAACTACTGAAGACATCCCTGAGCACTTACAAGAAGCATGCATGCAAACTGAAAACATCTTTACTTGGGAAAGAACATCAAAAAGCACAATGATTCCAGAATTTATATGATTTGACCTACAAATAGATTACTGGGCACAAATCTACAGAATATTGGTAGATCCATGCATTGCAATCAACCTCTACAGACAAACAAAAATGATCAAGCTAACGTCAGAAACAGATAGCATAGTGTAACATCCTCCACCTGGCCTATTTGCACCATGTATTATTGTTGATAACTTTCACTCAGTAAATTGCGGGTGAGGAGTTACTAATTTATTGAACCGCCAAACTTTTCCTTTTCAATTAACTAGTTAAGTTAATCGAATATTGACTATCACTGTTTAGGTGACGGAGCCGTGTGACGTTTCCTCTTCAGTTCTTCTGTGGGCTACTGCCTGAGGCCGATCTCCATAACACAGTTCCCCTCCTTCACGAACAATGACTGAATCCACTGCACCGTCTCAGCTCAACTGGAACTAATTATGTGTACCTTACTTTAGCTCAGTGTGTGCACTCAAGTCACATTGTAACTGACTTAAACTCAATTTTGTAAAGTGTTTGTTGATTTGATTAAGTAAAGCAACTGGGCATTGACACTAACTGCATTCACATAATATCAAAGTAGCCATTACCATAAAATTATTGGCTTTGTAATTTAACTAATAAGATTGCAGTTTCCTATACTTACATTTAATAGTAATACATGTAAGGTCATTTATTTGGTCGATTATAGTCAAGTCTCCTACTATTAAGAATATGTATATTCCTAGGGTTCGACTATCCAGTCGTTTCAAGCATTAATTATTTCGTACATGTATAGATCGATAGTCAGACTAGGCAAGAATCAAAAAACTCCTAACCATAACATAAGTGCGGTTTCGTGACTGGCACAAGGACCCTTGGAATTGATCCTGTGATGGAATCCAGCCACTACTCGACACAACTTGCCTAGCTGCACATTTTATTAAATAATCAAACCAGATAAATGAAGAATGAAAATAAAATAAACTCTGAAGAATTTATTGTTCATCAAATTTCTCGTTAAATTCAAAGCTATTTATTTAAAAATTTTAAAGAACCTGCTGATTTTGAATTTCAAATAATTCTTCTGCCAATATGGCTGTTCATATGTAAGCGTAATTTCGCTCGTTGCAATTTGTCAAATTTTACTTAATCAGCTAACATGTTTCTCTTAATTTGCACAATATTGTAGCTTGGTTGCATCTTACAAAATGAATAGAATAATTAACTAAATTTTACAATCATATTTCTGATTATATTTAATCACTATAATCGTTTAATGTTAATCCTTTTGTTTGCAGCTATTCTTTTTGGGATGATGCTTTGTGATTATTACTACTCTCATCTTCTGCACTTTCGCCATTCTTAATGTTTCATTAATCTTCTTTTCCAGGTTTTTTGTGTATTCTTTTTCTTTCAATACGTGTATGATTGTGAGGTTTTCCTCATCCATATTTATTTCCGTTATTTCTGCTATTCTGTCCTTATATGCCATTATATATTGTGTCATCTCCAGTGTGAAATCTTCATCAAATATGATGTGCACTGTGCTTCGCATGTACAGTCTCTCCAGTGTTTCATTCATATTCTGTAGGTAGGTTGTAATCACGTTTACTTTTGGTCTGTTGTTAGCATCAAGCACAATTGGTAGATTTTTACCTTTGAGTTTCGCAACTTTCCTTATGTGTGCTTTTGTTTCTGGGGATAGTTTTGCGAATGCATTGTAATGCATTTTTGATGTTCTGATAAAATAGGGGTGTAATAATTCTCCATCCATTTTAGACATCCATTTTTCTCTTTCTTTAGATCATACAGTTCTCTCTGAGGTGGTTTCTAAGGAGGCATGTAGCTGGGTCATCCATAACAGTAATCTACTGGTGCTCAGTTCACAATCCATGGGCTGTGAATCTGTGCAGATAGTTTCTACTGATTCGCCCTTGAATCAGCTCACAGTTACTCCTATTGGCACTTGACCAGTTGTGGTTTCTGTGGGGATAGAATCAGCCTTGAATCACTTTAGCATCTCCATGGTTCGTCCACCACTTACACCTTCCTCTGCAACTCCCAGTGTCTCACCGCCCTTTAATTGGCGTCATGGACTCTTGGAAGGAAAGTTGTGCACCAGTTTTCTGCATGCCCTTGAATTAGCAGTGCAGATCCCTGATGGGAGAGGCTTTTTGTCCATTGGTCTCCCTGCCCTTGAATCAGCCTTGGGGACTACTAGGACGCCTTCTCACTCTAAATTGTCTATTCATTGGTTCCTCATTCTCATCCCTTCTGCCCTGGGGTCTACATCTGGTTTGAGAACTTCTGTGACCTCTCCTTCTCCTGTTCATGGTTGAGAGTTCCTCTGGTTGTTGATTCCTGTGCACTCTCTTCTTCATTGGTGGGTGCATCATTTTCCTCTAGCTTCCTAAATTCAGTAAATTTATATCTCATATTTCAGGGTCATATATAGGTTTTTTTCTTGCTGTCTTTTGGGGCAGCACTCTCTGTCTCGTGTTATCATTTCCAATGTCTGCTGTGTATTCATCATCAAATCCCTCTTCGTGTAGGCTATCTAAATCATACATATCNTCATTGCCATTAATTTGGCATATTTTGAATTCAGTGTTCTCATCTATCTTCGTCTCTTCAATGTCTGCTGTTGCTCTCTTCAGGTTTTGGAAATGTAATAGTCTATTGTTGTCTAACATGTATTCATTGTTTGGTAGTGTTTGTGTTATCATGTGAGGGCTGGACCATAACGTTTTCAACTTCTGGACTTGGTTTGTGTCTGTGAGTTTGATTGGTGTGAATGCATATACCTTATCTCCTACTTTGTGTATGTGACCGTAAATTTTTTTATTGTAATTACGCTGCTGTCT
>CABFPE010000792.1:156044-186025 GCA_900660155.1 Hofstenia miamia
AGTCAACACACATACAAAAAATTGGTTATTAAAAGGTCACATTGAAAGGCTGGTGTCACCAAACAGATCGGAAAAGCCAGTACAGACAATGGAAAAAATACTCAGCTGAATGATAATGAATGAGAGCCTAATGGAGAAAATGTTGATAATAGATATAGCTAACAAGACAGGGATATGTCCAAGTGAAATCACAATATTCAATGAACCAATGAAGAAATATATGTGGGGAGTGACATCCAAAACACAAATAAGACAAATGGAAAACCAACCATGGATAACTACAAGAAAAATCATTAAACAGAAACTAGCAAGCACAGAAGAAATCAGGAAAACAGTAGTACAAAAGAACATGCAGAAAATACTTGAATGTGAAATGGAAAGATACGAATGAGACAGCCCATGATGCACATTCACAAAAATTATACAAAGTGCTGAAATGATGAAACGAGGAGGAATACGGAACCAGTGGAGGTCTGTGAGACAGTCACAAAGACACAAGCAGAAATGATGGAAGAGGAGAAGTTGTTAACATCCTCACAACTACTGTTGTCTCCCAAAACTCAGCAGACAATCAACAGGATAAACATAGAAAAGTGGGGAGAAATAAGACCAGCAAAAATAATAGAATGGATTGATACTGATGATGAATGGTTCCTAGTTGAAATAAAAGTCACCAGAGATATGAAAGAAAGGAATTTTCAAAACATTAGAGAACAACAAATGGTGGCAACAATGAAGTTGATGTTTACAGAAGCATTTACAAGAACAGAACTGGAAGAATTACTAAAACCATACAACCAGTTGGCAGTAGATGTTGAATGTATAAAAGCAAGAATAGACATCAAATAAGAAGGGGACTCACACAAGCATTCTGGAATACCATCACAGAAGTGAAAATGAATTACCAATAGGCCTAGCAACAGCACTGATAATGGAAGTTTCATACTCACACATTGAAAGACAAATTGAAACAAAGATCTTAATCTGCACACCGCCAGAAATGATTGTGATACCAACGGTCCTCACATGTTGGAGACTACCAAAAGAAGTTAAAGTTGTGAAAACATCCCTGCACAAATATAAGTCGTACGTGAATATGGAGAAAAAGGCAAAAGCAATAATAGAATGTGATGACTATAAGAAGTTGAAAGATATAATGTTGAAGAATGATAACAGAGAGAGAGTATACATTGAAGGCATGATAACGTCATATCAATTGTACACACAAGGGAAACCTATCAACATACAACTACAAGATGTCAGGAAAGAAATAGAAAGTGGGACTCCAAAAGCAATAATGCTATTCTCCAGGGTGAACAACATTGTATGGACAGACATCTGGGAAAGAAAGTACCATTACTATGATGTGACAAAAAGAGTCGAAATCATGATGATGTGAATCAACAAGAACAATCCAAACAACATAACTGAACAAGAAGTAAGAGACAATATTAGCTTCTTCTATAAAGATGTAGTGAACACCCACAGTCTAAGAAAGGTATTTATGTTCTTCTACCCAGACAATCAGATCAGAGAAGACTTAGCCCACATGATCAGGGCCAACACGCAAATGACACTAATGATAGGAATCAAAGGAATACAACTATATCAGAAATACTATCAAATATTCTCGCAGAAAATCAACAAACTAAGAGAAATCACACTGATAGCAAATGACATTTGAGAGGAGAAATTTTTAAAATACGCAAATACAGTGACAACCAAATGAGAGGCAGTCTTGAAGATGACAAAGCAATTCAAATTTGAAAAAACCACAGGGGCTGATCAACAGGTGGAATTGATAATTTGGAAGGTGGGCACACTGGTACATGGAGATTGAGCTTTGCTAAAAATAACGCAAGCTGAGGAGGGTGTGTAGCATCATCCAAACAAATAAAAAATAAGCTGCAAACGTCGAGCAGAGTGAGAATAAGATTGAAGAAACAATGATTAGAAATATTGTATTTAGATCGATTAGATTAATTTAGATTTATTTGTATTATGCAACCAAGAAACAATATGTGTCAAACACAAGAGATTAGTATCAGTTGATAAAATTACTTTTGGTAAAACAAGGGGGCGAAATCACTTCCATTATTTTTAGCCACTATCTTGGCAGAAGAAAAGTTTAAATTTGAAATCAACAGGTACTTTTCTGGAATTACTATAAATACGAATTAAATACTGTAAGCAATTGATAAAGAATTTTATTTGGAATTCTTATTTTGTTCTACTATAACAGGTTTGAATATTTAGTACAATGTCGAGCTAATTGAGTGGTGTTTAGTAGTGGTCTGGATCCATCATAGAGAACGATTTAAGGGTCACTGTGCAAGACCATGAAAGTGCACATAGGTTTGGTATAGGGGTTTTCTCTCAATTAGTCGACTAGTGATCACTTACTACATGTATCAAAATAATCAACTGCAAACAAATGATTGCATGACCAAAACTTAGGAAATATATTAATACTATTTTAGATCCAAATTGATGACCAATAAATGACTGATAAAGTGACCATACATGTATTAAATTTATACATGTAAGTTAGGAAGCTGCTCAAAACTAATATATTTAGAGATGCCAATATATTTCAGTAATGGCTACATGTAGTATCAAGCAAGCAGCTAGTAACAAGTCAGGTTGTGAACAAGTAGAACACTTTTACAAAGTAGAGTTTAAGTCGAATTGTGTTATGTCTTGAGTATGCATTGAGCTAGGATAAGGTACACATAAATTGTATCAATGAGCTGAGGCGTGGAACTCAATCAAATGAAACATCAGAGGAGTTGGTGAAACTGGATGTGGAGATTAGCTTCAGGCAGATGCCCACTATTGATCACTGGAGAAACTGCTGCATGACTTCATCACCTAAATAGTGAACAGTTAAATCTAGTTACATTGAGTTAATAGAAACAAAAGCCAAACAGTATCTAATTAGGTAAATCCCTACCCACAAAACTATGACTAGTGTTATACAATTTCAAGAGATAAATAGCAGTGATGCCTGGTAGAGGATGTTACAATAAAGCTTGTTATATTAAAATTTGTAAAGGAAGATTTAATACAATGAAGAAAATTAGTGGTGCTTGGCCTCTTTACTTATGGCAGCTGCTCCATTAATTGGAAAGTATGCAGTAGCACCATTAGTTACTGGTGCAATGGGAGCCTTAGGAAGAAATACTGTCAATAATGTTTTTAGAAAGTTTTAAAACAAGCAATCCCACGAAAAGTATGCCATTAAATCAACTCAAAGGAAAAGGAATGCAGTTAAATCCACATAAAGAAAAAAGTATGTGATTAAATAAAACTAAAGGAAAAGGAATGCATGTAAAAAAGTAGGAAGTTTAAATTTCAGTAATCCTCTTTCAAATTATGATATTTTACAATTTATGAAGATTATTAAAACCTTTAGAGGGATCTTTTCTCAAAATTCTTTAAAAAAATCTAGGTTTTGGATTTTATGTTTGCAATTTAGATCATTCTCTAAATAATGGTATCAATTGGATAGCATTCTACTGCTTTACAGAGTTTGACTAGGCTAAGCTTGAGTACTTTGATAGTTTTAGCCTACCTTGATTTTAAAGTAATTTTCAATATTTAAGGATGGTAAGGACAATTTAGTATAGTGGCATTGGCATGGAAACCTGCATAGATAAAATACCAGGATTTGCCAAAGTCTCAATAATTAATGGCCTGACTCCAGAGCTAACAAGCCTATTCCTAGTAAAAGTTAAAAGTAGCTGGAGATCAGGTAAAGGAAGGGTGCATGGCCAAACTCAGCTGACCCAAGACAGAGAACCTTTTTAGAAAGAGTCATTTTAGACAGAGGCCTAATTTAAATGAAGAGAGAGAGAAGCCTTAAAAGTTCTTGGGTGCAAAGTATACCCTATGTGCTTGTAAAACCTAAACTCAGTGCAGGCCTCAGCTCATGTAATAAAATATAAAACATAATGAATGACAAGCAGTTGTGTAAAGCACTATCCCTAAACCTGCCAAAGTGCAGTAGTGATGAACTTGTAAAGCTGTACCTGAACAAGGCACCCTTGGTAACCATCAGATAATTTAGAAAAGCATTTTTAAGAAATTACATACACAACAAGAAATAAAGGTTGAGTAAAATCTATTGAATGTTATCTAACAAAGGCAATGTATTAAAAGAAAAGAAAACAGGTAATGTATAAACAAAATGTAGCACTAAAGCATACCATAAATATGAGCAGGTGCCTTGTGACCTTTTGTATAGCAATAACTAAAACCAGAAATACTGTGTGGCAGAAATTTTAAACATTCCAAAATAGCACAGTTTATCTAATCATAGTGCATCATTAGAGGCTTTTACAAATTCATTAAAATAGTGTACAATTTAACATTTATTAATTTCGAATTATTAATTACAAAATGTTTGTTAATGCAGAGGGTGATGCCACAGTATACAACCATTCACAGAATCAAGAAAGTTCTAGCATATTATGCAGATACTATTGTATTTGGTTTATATATGAATGATGTAAGGGAAGAGATTATTTCTCAATGATCTTTACAAAAGAGAGTTTGACAGATATAAAAATGAAGAATATATTAACAACTATTTTCTAGTCATGAAGTTAATTTCACTTTTACTTAAGGGATTGGACATCACCAGGAAAAATGATTTTCTTTTCTCATTATATAAATGGGATTCAATAATAGTGGAATACATGAAGTTACACATTCTTATTAAGTAAATGATTTGTAATAACATAGAAAGAGAAGTCATGATTTTAAGATATAAAATAAATCAAATTGAAAATAATAATTTAGATATATCAGGGCATAATATATCAAAGATTTAAATATATGCAAAAGGAAAATTATAAATGTTTGTGAAGGTAAAGCAAGAAGAGACACTATAAACAAACAAACGATGAAAAATCATGTAGAAAAAATACTTGCAAACAATGAAAACAAAATTTTGCAAATTATTAAGCAATCCAATGCTCAATTATATAGTATTGAGTCTATGCAAATACCAAAAACATATTGAACTATTTTTAAGAATTGAAATTGCAAAAGTATTTACAGAGAATTACAAATGTGGTCTTTTACAAAAGTTCATGGAATTTTATGATTCTCTGAAAAAATATGGTTATTTGGTTGGATAAAAACTTTATAAACTACTGGAGCTGCTCAAAACTGAAAATCATGAGCAAGCTTTTGATTTTCCTAATTATGGCAATAAATGTTTTGACGAAATTTCAATAGAATAGGCTATATTTATGTTAGAAATGCTCATAGCTACATTTCACTTTCAGGAATTTGTATCTTATCAAAAAAACATTATAATATGCTACATTTAACAAATGATGTATAATATACCATAATTAATACTTTTGTACATTTTAGAGGTAAATATGTTTTAGAAATATTGAGACTTTGTCTAGCAACTTGACTTTATTTACATTACCAAAAAGCATGGCCTCCAAAAACAATAAGATTTGCAGTAGTTTGTGAAAAATCAAAAGATATTTATGTCCAAATTAGTAAATTTGGTGTATTGTCTGTACACAATTTAGTAATAGAAGAAACATTTATTTCCTTAAATAACATATATTTTGACACAACTGATCTATTTTGGAATGACATTTAATTAAATATTAGTACTGAGGACAGTGATATTATTAAAGGAATGAAATTTGATACCAAATTTAAAAACTCTTATAATTCTGATTTGCAACATTACCAATATAAGGTAATTGGTACACAATTATTCTTTAGAGGAATATGCTAAAGGAATAAGCACAACTTGCAAATTTGTGCAAATATAATTAATATTAATCAAGAAATTGCATATTGTTTAGATTATAATGAATTAATATTTGGACTAGCCTCTCAATGGTGTACAGTAACCTCTCTCAAATCTGTGCACCCATTTAAATTGCACATTTTTTCACAATTTTTTCTGGATTCAAGTTTTTAATCAAAATTTTAAGATTTCTCATATCATTCAAATGCTTTTTTTGTATATTTTTTATCTTGAAAAGGCTCCAGTCATTCAAAAGAAAAAGCTTAGAACAAGTCAAGCTGCTGTTGCTTAAAGAAACATAATTTTAACTGTCAGTGCTACTCAACATATCTGAACAATATAAAAAGAAAAACATGATAGTAGTGATAAAGAAAAAGGCTTTTAAAGCAAGAAATTGACTACCAATCAAAATAAACATGACATCTAAGTATTTCTGTCCTTTTTACTAAACATGTCATTGATAGTAAGCTGCCGTTTTTTCTTTTGTTTGGAATCCTCTTCCATGGCACTTGCTTTGCAAAGCAAGCGTTGAAAATGTTCACAAGTCGTTTTTAATTCATCATAATATTTTCCAGCACCAGACACAGCCTTTGATGAAGACAACTGAGAATTAAAATTGATTGTTTTTAACAGCATTGATTTCAGGCCTTCATACTCCACTAGATCCTCCCCATCTTCAGAATCTTCTTCATGTACTTCCTTGTCCTGTGGCAATGCCGATGTTCCAGGCATGCTTATATCTTTGATATCATTGTTTACATCGTTGACCTCTTCCAAAATACTTTGAGTATACTCGCTAGACTCTTTATCATCAATTGTAACAAAATCCTGAATATCTTGGTCAATTATTTCAATGTCAAGACTTGAAAGCCTGACAATCAGTTCTTCAAATGAAAGAGAATCATCACTCCCTGTAGTTAGGTCAATTTTCCAGTCAGCTTTAGTAAAAGCATTCCTGATCATTTCTTCTGATATCAATTTCCACGCATTGTTGGAAATATTGGCAGTGTCCAGAAGGGTTGCCAGCATTCCGTGGTTAATTCCAGCTGACCCTCTTGCTTTTCCTTTTGCTTGCTCTTTCAACGCCAATTTGATTTCAGTAGCACACAAAAGAAGATCCAGTTTCATCCATATTGTAAATATTTTCTGGGTCATATTTGGAGATTTCATCATATAATAACTGGAGTGAAGCTAAAGTGCTTGGGTCGTTTTTGTCAACATCATGGCAAAAACCATGGAGTAACATTTGCCTTTTCAGTCTTTTTGAAATGACCAGGAGCGTTATCCATAATCAACAACACAGGTTTACCAGTTTTCTTCCTTATTTCTGGTAAAAACACTTCATCAAACCATTTTGAACATGCCAGTTTGTCCATCCATGCTCTGTTCTGATTGATATACACTAAGGGCCACTTTCTACCCTTAATACATGCAGGTGTCTTAGGTTTCCCAATCATACACAAGGGAATCTTGTGTGTGCCAGTTGCATTGGCACACAAGACTAAAGTTACTCTTTCTTTTGCCTTTTTCCTTCCTCTTGTAGTTTTAACATCTTCCTCAGGAAGCAGAATGTTATACTTTGATAGCACATGAAATAAGAGCCCAGTTTCATCCAATTGTAAATATTTTCTGGGTCATATTTGGAGATGTCATCATATAATAACTGGAGTGAAGCTAAAGTGCTTGGGTCGTTTTGTTAAAACTAACTCAAATGACTTACAATTATGATAACTGCAGCACTAATTTCCTTTTCTTGAATCTGTCAAACCAGCTCCATGATCTGTATATGATAGTTTCTCAGCAATTTCTTTCACTTTTGTAATAACTAATACTGGGGACACAGGAAGTTTGGCAACCCACAAAACCTCAATCAAACTGTATAGCTTTTCTTCCAGATCTAGATATTGAGCTTTTGTTGACCTAGAAATAGAGTTCTGAAGCTGATCAGACAATTGCTCAGAATGGGACTTAATTGTTTCTCTGATGAGAAATTAGTAACGAGTTCCTAAAATCTAACTTTCTATTTTTGTATTGTTTTCAAACTTCTCTTGCTTGGAGGTATTGCTTGTGATAACTCCTCAATAATTTCCAACTTTTGCTTCACAGTTAATTTTGCTTTACCTTTGCCTGCAATAACTCACTTTATGATAAATTATTCCAAGATTTATTTCAAAACCTATTTTTTAATCAAAACTTAAACCCTGTCACATGCCCAAACAAAGGGCTAAACAATTATTAGTGCAATCAAATTTAGATCTACAATGACATGGGAAAGTCCTTAAAGCAAATAAACAAACAAACAATATGGCCTCCACAAATCTGTGCACCTCTGTTTAATTGTGCACTTTTGCCATGGATTCAATATGCGCAGATTTGCGAGAAGTCACTGTAATTCATTGTGATATTTCACACAAGAATGGTCCATTTATGTTGTGATACAGGGCCTATAAAATGGATTAGTTTGCAAAATTTGACATATTTCCTTCTTAAGACAAAATATTGAAATAAATTTTTGTTAATCTTTTATATAGAAAATGAGTAAAAGAGTTCAAATTGTAAGTGAACCAATTATACTGAAAACAGTAAAAATAACCAAGACAGGAGAAAATAAAAAAACTTATGGAGTGCAATCTACATGTTTACCAGTCCAAAAGAAGTAATTAAATATGTAGTAGATAACTTTGAAATACAAAAATTTAATTATCCTAAGTTAAACTCTGTGATTCCAAGGCTTGTTTAGCTTACCAATGCCTTCATATGGTTAATTTTGAGAAGAAAATTTCTATAAGTGATATATTAAATGAATTCTACAAGGAAATTGGCTTGATTGGTCCAGGAGAAGAATGTTTAACAACCCTATTTGAATATTTATTAGGAAATATCCAATGTTGTCATACACATTCAATTCTTCACAACAATTATGGGCAATTTTTTTTTGATATAATTTGGGGCAGAGATATTGCTATGTTATTCAAAATACTTGTAATTTCTTAAAGAAGAGTCCCTTATTAGGGTATATTATGGGGTTTGTTTTGCTTAAAAAATAGAATTTGAAATAAACTGAAAAAACTTAAAAGTACATTTAAATTTTACTCAAAGCACAAAAGTCATCAAGGATTCTGATTGGCTGTTAGAGTATTACACTGTAAGCCACTTCAAAGGCAGCATGATGATCAATTAAGCACTGTTTCCACTATTTCAAATTCACATTATAGTAAATAAATAAAATATTGTATAATCTATTGCATTTAACTTTCTTTTTAATTAAATAATCTAATTACTTATGATGATGACTGAAAAAGAGTAACAACTTGCTTAAAATAGAAAATATCATTCAAAATAACTAGACAACAGAGCTAAAATTAAACTCTTGAACTTTAAACCAAAGGTGGTCTCCCTTAAAATTATGGTTAAATAACTCAATGACAGTAATCATAGTCCCTTTTTAATTGATCAGATGATCACTGTAAAAGTCAAAATTCTTCTTTTGGCTCATTTTAGTCAAAAGTCAATCAAATAATTTTTTCAGCCAAACCACTTTTTGCCATATTCTTTTTGAACTGTTTTTTCAAAATAATCAATGATAGAGTTTTACAAATAAAAACACTCTAAATAAAATTGTATCTAAAATTCACTTATTTACACTCTCTTAAGAACAGGTGCCTTTGCTTTTGCACCTCTATACCTTAGGTGAGGTTGACAAGAATGCCCTTGTTTGCATTCTGTCACATTGGTCTTCTCAGGCTTTATATTTTTAATTTTTGCAAAAATTTTCAAATTCATTGATTAAAATTAATTGTTTTAGAGTTATTAGGGATTTTGCTAATATTAAAAACAGCATTGTCTAAAAGTATATTTAGCATAAGTTTAGTATTGTGACAAGTGAGATGCCAAAATTGATTAACAATTTTTTCATAAAGGTGTACTAAAAAGTAGGATTTCAGTAACTAAATATCTACTATTACTTGAAAATTGTCTATTGGAGCTTAATATTGATCAGACGTGATGATATTCCCTTGTTGTGAAACATATTTTTTGTATTTCATTATTAATATATACATGAACAACTTTACAACATAAAATATTTAAAATCACAAAATTTGCAATGTCTAACAAAGAATGAAATTAATTATATACAAAGTTAATATTACAATAATTTCTAAATTTATACTAGAACATAGCTAATAATAATCAATTACAATGAAATTATAACTTGAGTTCCAATCACAATATGATTAAAGATAATGCCAACAATATTGATGTTATCCAATAGGACTCAGTGCAATAACTTCTGAGCAAGCTAATATAATGCTTAATTGTTCCAGTATTGCATTTAACAATGCATCAGTAAGTTGAATCTCTTATAGTGTCTTATGGTCACGTATAACATCAGGATCTCACTCACATTTTGTAGCATATACAGGGTGGCCAAAAGAATACCTCAAAGATGATATCACAAGACATTACTTTTCTTAAGTTCTTCATGAAAAGTTACAAGTAACGGCCTGATCAACTAACCATCAAATATATTTCAACTTAATAAGTCATTATCAGTTTTACAAATACATTCCCTCTAAATTTACTTGATTTTAAAACAACATTTTATTTCACTAAATCATAATTATGGGTAACAATAGTTTATGTATATAATTATCTTTATTGTTTAGACTTGATTGAAATGATCTATTTAGAATGCTTTCAGTGATTTTAAGATATTTTGAATCAGCATTCTTTAAAATTTTTACATCATAACTTAGTCCACAATTTTTTAGGGATTTTGAAATGGCTGAATTAGTTTCATGTTCTTTTTCTTAGTTGCTGACCTCAATATCTGATGTAATCCTCACCACAGGTGCATTTAATCTTCAAAATTACATTAGATTTATTGGACATGCTAGTTGTTGATTTAAGGCCAAGCTTTGCATTAAGTTTATTGATCATGTAAACAAAGTCTTTTTCCTTAATGAATTCTATCTTTCCCATTAATGTATTACATTTGTAGTATGCATTCCTCAATAGTGCTTTAATTGGAAAAGCAAAACAAAATTACCAAACTTTTTTATGAGAATTGCAATCAACTGGTGGCTATACTTCAAAATTATATGGATTAGCTAGAGTCCAAAAACCAGAAATACCACTTAGACTGATTGCAAGTTCTAATGACAGTCTTAATAAGAAATTATCTGATAAATTAAAGCAATTTTGTCAAAACTACCAGAAGCAAAATTCAATACGAATTTTCCAATCATATAATAAAACAAGATAGTAAAAAGCTCATGGTATCATATGACATTAATGTAGAATCACTGGGGTGATTCTAGCAAGCAAGAGAACATGGTTAAACTATTTCTCTATTTACAGATGCTTGGGTGTCTTATATACAATGCATATTTACAATATTTACAAACATGAAAACAACTAGTCAACATGAAAAGCACATGATCTGGCTGATAAATAACAACAACTACTGACTGATGTTACATTAAGTGTTTGCATACTAATGTTCCCCTAGAGAAATCAATAGGTGTTGCAATAAATTTTTTGAAGAACAAAGACATAACACTATATGACTTAGATTATGATACAACCAAGATCCTCTTATTATTAGCAATGAAAATACACTAATAGAATTCAAAGGATATTTTATCTACAAAAAGATGGATTAGCAATGGGAAATTCATTGAGCCCAACTTTAGCTAACATTCATCTTTCTTCAATTGAAGAAAATATGTTGAAAACCATATAGAGTTAAATTTCTATCAAAAATATATGGATGATATATTTGCTAATTCAACCATTTCAAAACACCTAAAAAGTGTGGACTTAGTTATGATGTAAAAATTTTTAAAGAATAGTGATGCAAAATATTTTAAAATAACTGAAAGCATTTTAATTTGATCATTTCAACCAAGTCTACATACAAAAGAAGATTATATACATAAACTATTGTTACCAATAATTAAGATTTAGCAAAATAAAATATTATTATAAAATTATGTAAGTTTAGAAGGAATTATTTGTAAAACTTAGGATGACTTTGTAAGTTGAAATATACTTGAATGTGTTTGTTAAAGTTATCAAAAATCCTAAAAATGCTCAACTAACCATCATTCAGTGCATTTCTGGGCATATGTCATATTTTATCAATGGGACCCTGACTGGACAAAAATATGATGACTTCCTACATTATCAAATTGAGATCACAAAGAAAGGTTTTGAACAACAAGGTCTCCTCAATAAAGCTTGCTAGTAAGTTAACTGTTGGATGACAGATTTGGTTTGTTTTTGTAGTGCCTAAGTCAAATATTAATAAATAACAAAATAAATTTCATTGATTTTTATCTTAAGGCATTACTTTTGGGACATGCTGTATATCTCTGAGACAATATCCTTTGACAAGACAGATTGATGAATCCAGTTGCATTGCTTGCATAGAGGTAATGTAAGCAGCTGAACAATGATCAACAAGAAAACAAAAACCAAGTTCTCTCCTACTTACACTCAATTGTGCCTGTATCTTTACATGAAGACCAAATTCAATGTTGATTGAATATTTCAAACATTGAATGACAGCATTATCAAATTCAGCAAGTGCCTCAATTACCTGATTAGGTGGACAGCATCATGCTTTGTTTGTCAACTTGCAGAAACTGCCACGCAGATTCAAATAGCAATACTAGCTGATGATCACTGAGAAGTATAAAATTTGCTAAGAACATATTTGCTGCATTTACTTTATTTTTAATAATTGTATTATGATATTTATGATCTGCAATTGGGGCTCTTAGGATTTCCATGTTATATTTTTTGGATTTTTGGATTTCTTCTGAAAACATAGAGAACTCTTGACCACTGAATACTTCACATTTCTTCATATTTAGAATAACTTCTAACAATTTGTTGAATTACTTGATGGAATATGAAAAGGGATTCTCTTGTGAAACATGATATGCCATTATCAAGATACCAACAATTATAAATTAGACCTTGGCTTTCATTGAGTTTCAGTACCAAGGTATGAAGGGCTAGAGCAAATATCATTTGACAAAGAGGATCACCCTTTTGAACACCTGTTCTTTATAGAAATAGCTAGCCCGTGATAATATTTTGGGAAAGTGAATTGCACATTGGTCAATAAGAGCATGACACAATAAATTATATTGAAAACATTCTTCTCTTCAATTTTAAGAATAGCAAAGATCTCATCATTCCAATGGGCATTGATGACATTTTGCATGCTATTAAAGGCACGCTCAACACCTCCAGAACAGGCTACTCAAAATTGGTTTGTTGAAGCAATTCAATTACATTTGGCCCAATAATTTTTCAGATACATTTTCCAATCAAACTGCAATTGGTCTGATGTCAAGACTGACTTCAGAAGCAGAATTTTTTAGGCCACTAGATTAGCTTCTGCAATGAATGGTGCTGTTTCAATTGGAGCATTGCCCACTAACAGTGGTTCAAGAGTGCACGTGGAATTGTTTCAATTAAATGATCAAATTGGAGAACAGGAGGCCCACATGCTGTTTCTTTTGGAAACAATCTCAATATTTCTCAAATATTAAAACTGGATGGTAGTTGTAAGCAAGTTACAGAGGTTATTAAAATGATAGGCTAAGGATTCACAGAATGCATCATTGAAAGAATGCGTCTAGTTTAAGCCGTATTTGTTGCAAAATCTTTGGAGTTCATCACTCAGAGTTGTCAAAATGTTATTGAAATTCACATTTTTCTTTTCGGATTTCCTAACAGACTGTTCAGCTTCATTCCATAACTCTCTAAATTCTCATGCAAGCCATCTTGTACAGAGGGATTTGATGTTTTTTAGACATGTCTGATCCTTTTGCAGTGGTTCAAAACACATTTTCGCAAGATGAGACGTTTAGTGAAGGATCCTTGTGCATTCTCTGAAATGGTCTTATGGATCTGATTTTAAAGGCCCTCTCTGAACATTGTTTGAAAGCTGATGTAACGCGTTTGAGGGTTGCTCCTTGAAAATTGCATGTGGGCCTCCTGTTCTTCAATTCGATCATTTAATTGATGGCAGTTTGGGATAATTTACTTCAATTTGAATAGCTGAAAGACTACTAGAATTATGTGATTTTTGTCTCATCTCAGAAACTATCTTTTCCACAAATGCAAATGAATTTTAACCGTATACAAACCTGTATAATGACGTTTTAAAGGATAGCACATCCGTGTATGCCCAACTAGCCCAATTAGTGAGTGGGCATTATGCATCTGATTTTGTCATTGTCTTTGTACATGTATAAGAATTTAAGTTTAGTTTTGAAAGCTTTTGTGTAGGGTTGTGTGCGAATTAGAGTGCTGAGCTTCTTCTGACTCCAATTTTTCTTTTTGTAGATAGTCCGCCCAGTCCCAAAATCGCCCCAGCGCACTTCTACGAAACTTGAGTGGTTTATTTGCAGAAAATAAATTAGTGAGGCTAGCTGTTCCAGCTATATTCTTTAATAATATTATTACAATAGTTAAGGCAAGATATTTAATATTTTAGCAAAAATCATCGCACTTTCTTTTGAAAAAAGGTTGATATTTTTATATTCTTCAAGCACATGAATAATATTTAGGAAAGCTTTTCACGATAACAGGGAAGTACACTTACACATAGGTGTCCAATTATCAGGGTTCCCAAATTTACTATTAGCTTTGAAGAAAATTGCTTACTTTAGAGATACATAGGGAAATTTAGGGTTGGTAGTAGTTGGTAACATGCATACAATATACGTGCAAGATGTACATCATCGTCCAAATTCTTAAAATGATGTTTTATAGAAGCAATAGTTTGTAAAAACTAAATAAAACTTACTATTCTGTAGCAGTGAACGCAAATACATTAAATCTTATCTAAGTTATAATTAAAGAAAATTTACATCATGAACATTTTGAATTAGTATCATGTACTTTTCTAAATTTCAATTTAGAATTTTCAACTTCAGTGATTAGATTTTATTAAAATATCTCTATCAGACCAAATGTTTGTGGACCAAACCAATAAACTAAAGAAATGTTTTGACAAGTATAATGAAAACGGGCCGAGTTTGTATTAAATTAAATGGGCCGGGCTTGGGCCTAAATTTTCGACCCATGTCCATCTCTGGTCTAGGGCAAGGGTAAAAGAAAGAATACCAATACTTTTCCAGTCGAATACGAGGAAGAACAAATTTCTTGGTTCCGCGGAAGATGACGTATGAAACATTTTGAGTAAATCATCACCATAGTATCCATGCATAATCTTCGCAAAGGTCAAAATATCAAGTACATGTTGATGGTCAAAAGGTTAAGCTTAACAAGTCGATTCCTGTAGAACACTTCTTCATAGTGAATAATCCACTTTGTAATGCGTTGCAGAAGGGATAAAATTTTTCTCATATCACTTCTGCTAGCATACCAACCAGAGTGGGAAATGCGCCTATTTTTTGGCGCCAAGCCCACCCGGCCCATTTTTTTTCTTTTACACCAATGATAGTGTCTTTTGCCTCATAGAGGTCCATAAGCACTACACTATGAATGTGATTGGACAATTTTAAACTGTATTGATCAACATGTGCATAGGTGCATATCTGCTTTAGTCCGTTAACAATGCTAATTTAATTCTGTTCAAATTCAAATTGCATTGTTAACCTTAATACAGTAGACGTGTCATAAAGGGCCGTAGGCCTAGAGCAGACGTGTGCTCTTCCTGTAAATGATTGCATTTGTTTAGCAAATAGCATTGTATGTGCATTTTTACAAATGTTACCAATGAAAATAAAAATTTTCTAAATTGTTTTAAATGTTTGCATTGCATTACATAAAATATTTCTTGCTACGGAATATTTCTGTCGCTCGATGGCGTACGAAAATTGATTTCTTAATACATGGCATAAAAAATATTTTTAGCGATTGCTCTAAATTGGCATACATTTTTCTACCATCATGAATTCCTTCTGAATGACGAAGCAATGTGCACTGTAGTGCTGCATTTCTTCAAAGGAATGTTTGTTAGATTTTGGGGCAATTTGCATTTTATCAAACATATATTTTCTTAAGAATCCATATAAAAAGTATTTTTAGCGATTTCTCTAAATTGGTCTGATTTCGTGATGGCATAAAGTGCAGACCAATTTAAAGAAATCGCTAAAAATACTTTTTCCCATGACTTTTCAAGAAAATATATGAGCAAATAAAATGCAAATTGCCCCAAAAATCTAGCACACATTTCCTTTAAAGAAAGGCAAAACTACAATGCGTATTGCTTCACGAATCAGAAAGATTTCGTGACGGTATAAAAATGCAGGCCAATTTAGATCAATTGCTAAAAATATTTTTATGCGACGTATTAAGATAGCTCGTGAAATCAAGTTTGGTACGCCATTCGCGCGACAGAAATTTTTCTTAGCAAGAAATATTTCGTACAATGGATTAAACTTAAATTCCTCAGAGATTTTTTTCAACTTTTTGTTGATTTCTTCTTAAAATTGTTAAACGCTTTGATTTCACAAATTAATAAAGTATCAAGAATACGAGTGCACAATGTAATTGAGGGGTCTCTTCATTTTATAAATATAACTGCTTACATTTTAAACTTTTGATTAGACTTTTATGGAAAATAAATAAAAATGTTGCCATTGATAGTATTGAAATGTTAAGAGAGATAGTGGCTATTGTTGTTATAACTAACAACGATTTATGAATATTTTTAATCTCGAGATATTTTATTATTTACTAGGCATGGCAAAACTTAACTGCTAATTTTGCACTGACATCGATTATTGCAATTAGCCGTTTGCATCTAAACAAACCTTAAGAAAAGGGAACCACAACAAGAGCATTTATATTCTGCTACTCTTTTATCCAAACATTCCATAAAAATTAATTCTATATGAAGATAGAATTTGTGTTTAATTTAATTTGCATTTTTACACGTTCTACAAAACTACGGGAGTTACACAAAAAATTTTGACAAGTTTTTATACAAATTTCACTTTAAAGTGTTGTTAAATTCTTTTACTACAACAATTAATGTTTTGCCAGAAAAAAGTTGGTATTTAGTCAATTGTAATAATAATACTATTTTTTGAAGCAAGCCTCCTCTTAAAATATTGCAACCCCCTGTTAAGTACTATGCCCTACAGCCAAGGTATCATATATTTCACGTTTCATAAGTTCTCCCTACCGCCACAACTAATTTAGTAACATAAGTATTGGCACAACAAATTATTTCCAGGATTGTAATCGTACTTTTTACGATTAGGGAACATCACTTCTTATCTATTCAATTATTAAAATTCTCCGCTAAATTACATCAGCTTGCATCAGCACAAAGTAAGTGGATTTTCATAAACGCTCTTTGCTTGTAGCAGACAAAATTGAGATGTTAGAAGTATTGCACCAGCCAACTTAAAGAGAATGTTTTTTGGCACTTATAAATATAAATATAAAACATTAGGCCCAAATTGCTATGGTGAGAATCCGGCCCAAACCCAGCCCAAGCCAATTCCAACTCTGATACCAACATATAGAAGCATAGCAAATAATCGGTAAGATCATATTTATTTTAAATTGCCAACTTACCACCCGTCGAACACGTGAAACTAACATTGCGCTTTATCGTATGCCAGACTTAATTTGACTTCTTCAATTTGATATAAATATGGTTTGCTCATAACATACTTGAGTCCATTTGAACCCATAAGTCCTACAAAAGTGCAATAGTTGAGATAGTAGCACCATTAATCAGGAATTTTTTATCAATACACTTATTTACCAAGACATTGCATTTAGCAGTAGCCAGCCTCATACCATTGCGACAGCTTAAAGAATATATATATATATATATATATATAGATGTATATATATATCAAAAGTGCATAGTTTCAGATGGCAAGTCATTAATGAAAATGCAGAATTATAACGGGCCCAAAATGGAACAGTGTGAAATTCAGTTTTACTTATTAGTTTATTGAATTAAATGAACAATAGTATCAGAAACTGAAAACAATATTGTTTTAAATGCTGAAATAGTTAGGCTATATTTATAACTACTTAAAAACAAATTTTCAAAATAGAGCTCATTGGGGTCTCTAAAACTCCGCAGATCCGGACACTGGTGTTAGAGGCCTTTCATAGTAACTATGAGATATTGATGATGTATAAGCTCTTGAGACAATTGTTGTATCAGGAGTTCCTCTATTATTTGCATACATTGGTAATTCTTCATCAGGTTCATTGGGATCCACAGAAAAGGTTTCTTGAAGGTCGTCATAATTTTTTGCTTGATTGACACGTTCTGCCATAAGTGCACAGCAAGCTTCCTTCAAATCGTTTAGAGATAAATCATTTGCTACCTAAAAACAATGCATTTTCCTAAAATATTATATATTATAATTGAACAATCCTAAACATATATATTATGAAATATGTGTATGAAAGACTAAAGGTGTATTTATAATATTTACTTAAATCGTCGCAAAACACTAGCGATTTTCTACCTGATTTTTTTTCAGAAATATCTGTAGAAATTTGGTTATACCCAAATTATTTCTTTAAGAAGTGATAAATTATTATCATTATCATTTGAATGATTCCCTATTTCATAACTGACTGTTGTAACCGACGCAAACGGTCGGTTATGTTATTCGTTCACGTCGATTAACTCTCACAGATATTTGTCTATGATTACAACTACCAATTAAGTGCGTTGGAAATAATTGTTGACTATGTCTACACAACCACAAACCATTGCCGAATTTAAAGCCCTTTCTAAGTCAAAGGCTAGAAAGGTGTCAAAAGAAGCTATGTTGAAACTTTTGGAAAACGCCTATGATGAATGCGAGGACGATTATGATGATGTTGACGCGGATGATTTTGCAGACAGCAGGGGTGCGGAAAATGACGATTTAACGGCTAGTGCCTCAACTAAATGCATACTGCAGAAGATATGTTCCGATATTAGCGACATCAAGATGTCCCAAAAGTCAATTAAGACCGACTTAGATGATCTTAAAGGAAATTTCAAAAACCTTTCTAATGCTCAAAAGACCATGAATGACGAATTGTTGAACCTCAGAACGTCCGCATCAGTTGTAGAAAATACGGTGAACGATCTGATGAAGTTCAAAAAAGAATGTCAATCCCTATCAGTTGCAGCACATAATCAGCAAATTTTCCTTGAAAATATGGAATTTCAGACTAGAGTAGACAATCTTGTGATTATGGGGTTAAGTGAAACTGAAAACATTGGTGCCGCTTCCAACGACTTTGGAAAAGTAGTTGCTATCTTCGATAAGATAGGCATTGAGAAATCATGCTTCGCAGATATAAAGCGCCTAGGGTGAGGAGAGAAACGACCTATCCTTGTTCATCTCCGATCAAACGTAACACGTAAAGAGATTCTCGCTAATGCTAAAAGGCTCAAAGAAGCGGGAAACCCTTTCAATAAAATGTACCTTAAACCTGATTTCCATCCTTTATTTCGCAAAGAAGATGCGCGGTTGCGTAATTTTGTCAAGGACGAGCGAGCAAAGCCGGTAAATGCTGGTTGCGATATAAGATATGACAGAAAAACGCGCAAAGTAACACGTGATGGCATGGTGATTGAATCTTATAGAGCACTTCATTTTTTATAGATAAAATGACTCATAGCAATGAATCCGAATTGTGTTTAGTGTCTCTAAACATCAATGGACTGCGTAATAAATGATCTGATACTGCTTTTCTGAAGAAACTGTTGGATTATGACATTGTTTTCTTGTGTCTGGATTTAAACCGTATAGAAACTTAACGATGAATGGATTAGGTTTTGGATATCTTTGTTAGTTTTTGAAATATATGCACTTAAGAACATTTTTGAAACACCATAAAATATTTTTTTACAATTCCTTGGTTGTATGAAGTTAAGCAAAAGTTTGAGTTTATCAAATATCAGATTTAGTAATAAAAAAGTTTATAGACTCCTGATGGTCTTGTCAACCTCCAGAATACCACTTTATCAACTTGTGCTGTAGATAGTTATTGAAAGATTTGAATATAATATTTACACAAGCGATACTTTATTATATTCATTTATAAATGGAAAATACCTTGGCAGTTCTGTAAGCAAGATTTGTCCTAAGACCAAGAAACCATTCGGGGCATTGATGCAAAACTGCATTGGCTGACTTTTGAAGAATGTCTGTACGATTATTATACTTTAGATGTATTTCACATTCCAACCAGTTTATTAGGACGCTCAGTATGTCCCCGTCAATCGTTGAGTATGCAATAAATCCTAAATTTCTAAATGAATATTTGTTGAGATGTAAAACGTAAGTATTAGTACAAATACCCTAGCAAATTTTCTGCAAAGTTTTTAGAATTCCACATTTTGTAATGTCATGCATAATATAGTAATAGAAATTATATAACATCGTCTGCAGTTGAGGGTTGAGAAATGTCTCTCTCTGTTGAGAAACCTCTTGGACTATGACAGAAATCCTAACAGCAATAATATATGGAAATTTATATGATATTATTATAATTTAGTGAAGAATTTACTTCTAACAAATTGACTTATTATTGTGTAAGAGTATTTGTATTTGTTTTATATTTTGTTCTCAGTAATAGAAAAATATTTTATATTGCATAATGGATCATTTTGAAAAACTGGATGGTCATATTTTGGGGCATATTTAACTAAATTCTGTCATATTTTGTCATAAACATAAGGTCATATTTTGCTTTTTTTAAAGTCATATTTCTGGTTGTCCTAGTATTAATTAAACAATATATTATGCGGTATCCTACACTCAAATTATCCAGTATATTCAATTTACTATCCGGATCCCATCCCTAGTTTTTAGAAATCCACACTCTATGATGTCATGCATAAATAGTAATAGAAATTAGATAATGTGTACATTGTATATTCCCCAGAAACTATATTGGAATGTTATTTTGTAGTACAATCATAGAACTACAATAATTTTAATATTATTGAGTTTTTTCACACTTAAATAAGTTTCATCTGACTGCAAGTAAAATTTGATTGTAATCATATTGACTCGTGCTACCCCCAGACATGCCTCAGTAGAGAGAATGTCGACAACCCATCTCAACTGGTGTGATATTGAGCGGTGGTTTCTTCTGCGACGATTTGTGGAGAAGTATTTTGTAATTTGCATATCTACGTACATCTAAAATTTGTCTTCAGCACGTAGCAGTTGAATCACTCTAATGAGATGATGCCAAAAGAGTGCGCATATGCCATAAAAATAAACTGACGTAAATATGATGCACATAAGCTAATGAGTCAATTTGGTTGTTTCTCGTCAAAATGTTTTTACATGTTGAGATATCCTTCTTTCAAATAATAGAAATTTAGTAAAATATTTTTTAAATGTAAGGTTGATAAGTCAAACTATATTTATACTTCAAGATGTTGTGGTCCTTTAATAGAAAACATCCGCCCCCTTGCTAGTCTGGCTCTCTTTTAACCTTTATCAGGCCATCTGAAACAACACACGTTGTCGAACTTTTGTCAACATTTTGTTGGCGTCATATTATTAGCCAGTGGCGGCAAAACGAATTTTGGCTAGGGGGGCAAAATGCACATTTACCTAATATACTAACTAATATAGAGTGCTTTTACTGTTTAAGTTATAAAATTTAGGGAGTTCATTTCTGAAATTTCAATTTTAGGGAGGTGGGGGTGGGGCAACTGCTACCTTTGCCCCATTTTCACCACCATTGTTGTTACCTGTGTAAATCAACAGAACATTTCAAAATTATTTATTTATAAAGAATATATTCTATTAAATACAAGTATTTATTATAATACTTATACATACACTATGTCATTAAAAACTTACAGGGCATTGAATATAATTTTTATTTATTATTTGTAGGTGCATTGATACATAATAAAATATACAGTTACTCAAAAAACAGCGTTGGTATTTAAGTCAAGAGTATAAAATTATATACAACACCTTCTGCATTTCTGTGATTTAAAATCAAGAATTCATCCTCAGAACGCTAATCAGAAAAAAACCCTAGATGATTTTGGGATTCTCTTATCTATAATTTTGGTGGCATTGCAATAATTGTCTTGATTTTGGGTTTTTGAAATTACCCGCAGCAAGCAAAAACGATTCGTCAAAAATTGGTTGTGTTTATTTTATGCCGGTTTTTCATCATAGTCATATATGTATTGTTAAAAGCCACATGCTAGAGAACATAAGAGAATCTAACATTGTTGCCCTTCCAGTTAGAAGGTCTCATGTAAATTTTCATCAAACATATAAACACTACTTTTAAAGCGATTGCAAGTATGGGAAACAGAAGCCCTAAACATTTTGTAATTTATGTGATTTTTGCAACTTTTTTCTTATATACGTATTGATTAAATAACTATATTCTTTCTCTAATAGAATCACTATTATTGACCAGATACATCGCGGTTGAAATTCAAAATATGCATGATATCAGCAAAGTATTGACAAACGTCCTGGTAGGGGTAAAAATTTAGTAAATCTGAAGTAACTATGATGCTGCTAAAGTCCTACCTTCGTTTGAATTTTCAATCTTGCATTTGATCAACTGTGCATTTGCCAGTGATATTTTGTATTTAGTGCCGGTTTTGCATATTAACGGAATCCTGTTTAGAGCATGAGTCTCTACACTTGTTTTTGGTGGTTCATCAATCGGCATGTTCAATCTTGTTTTTGTGGGAATTTCAAAGCATTTAAATTTAACTTTTTAGAATTAATCCAAAATTTAGTCATTCAATTTTTGTTAACACTAATACGTGTGAATCTTTGATACAACCTAGAAGCAAGGAGATCCTTGTCTAGAAGTAAAATTTTTGGCTACAGATGCCGTTCAAATTGAAATGAGAAGTGTTGAAAAATGTTAAAGTTTTATTTATGTACATTGTTTATCAATGTAGATTCATCATGCTTGTAGCATAGAAAACGAAAAGTGGACAGGATTTCGGATCAAAAAAATATTTAAAAATTTGGGCGAATAATATTTCCAGAAAATTGCAAATTTTGAAATTTGAACGATCTACCTCAAAGGATGTGCATTCTTCAGTTTAAAGTTAATCAATGAAAGTAACAGGGGACATAGTACTTAATTTATTTGAGGCAGTTCAGAGCAGTTCAAAAATAACGTGTCTTATCACTAATACGAATAAACTAATTCCATAAATTTGTCCGATTTCACTGAATATTTGCCTTTAGGTGAAAGAACAATTTGGTTTTTGGCAATTTTACTGGAACACGATTTTATAATTTTTTAATATGCCAGAACAATGTAATCTATCTGATCAATTTAAAACAAGATAAATAATAATTATTCAAAACTGTAACATAGAGAGTAAAGTTTCTATTCAATGCCGTTTTTGATTTCCTTAATAAATTTACGAAAGAATTTATTATAAATGTACTTTTTTAATAAATATTGAGAATATATTTAACATTTATTCAATGGGAGTTCACCGAGTGATATTTGTGCACAGACTTATTTAGACTGAATCGAGGAATGATAAATTGCTTTAGCTTTCCATACTTATATGCAATAATAAAGTAAAGGGATTTTCTCCAATATATTGATTTTGTATTGTTTTTAAATTTTTGGAATTTATGTGCGTAATTATTGAACATTTCGTGTGTGTCATTACTTGAAGCTGCATGCAATTACTTAACACGTTGGCTGCCATGTGACCCGCGGCTTGTCACACCTATTTCTATTTATGTACCGGGTGAACAGCCAGAAGGTCACAGGCTAAAATATTTTGAAGCGAAATATATTTGTTGGCATTCGGCGTAATACATTGTACTCGGCACACATGGTATATTATTTAAATACAGTGCCGCGTGACCTGCCCTTAGGCACAGCATAAAACAGTATACAAATAACCCAACTTAACCTAGTAATGTCATATATTACTGAAAAATTATATTCAGCAAAGATAAAATACTTAAAATACCGTTGGCACTATGGAAATAACTAATTTAATACACGCGGCAGCCAACGTGTTAAGATTTAATTGATGTTATGGTCCGGTACTCGTCATAAATTGTCATATTTGATGAATATTAGCACTTTCGTTAGAATACAGACTATAGTTGTCTTAGTATCGTTTTGTGTTATTTCTACTGCGCAGTACTCTTTTCTTCTAATATAATCCTTATTCATTTATTCAATATTGCCAGCTTTGTAACTATTTCCATAACACTTATGCTATCTCTGTAAAATACAGTTGAAATGTAATCTAGTAGTACTAAGGATATTATTCATCTGCTTCTTTCGATATTCTCAAAAGCATCTATTTTCCAGCAAGCAAGTTGAAATCCTTTTTACAGTAAATCAAATGGGGTAATTTTTCTCGAAAATTCTTCAATGCTGTTTTCCATTTTTGCATCTTAAAATGCCAAAAATCTATTTTTAACAAATTCGTGCAATTGATATCGATCAAACACTCTTCAAAGATATTATTTTTGTTCATCCAAATTTGAATATTGAAATGATTCATGTAAAACCTTCGCTAACTTGGGAATAACTTAGAATTTTAAAGATCTTGAAAGAATTTAATTTTCTTCAGAAAATTTAAAAATGAATTAAGCTATCGATTGCTTTGCACAATATAATGATAAATTGTAACGAAAGTAAGAAACACTGAAGTCGTCCTAAAAAATCAAAGGCTTTTCATGTGGGCCTGATTCAGCCCAATAGTAATATAGTAAAATTATAATTATAAGATGAAATTTGTTTTCAGGTTTAATTGAGCTTTTGTTAAACCCAATATTTGATACAGTATGCAAAATTAGTGATAATCTGCAGTCGAATTGCAATCAGACCACCTATTGAGGACAAAAACAAATTGGAAGTGTAAATTCAACATAAACTAAAAAACCGTGCATATACTAGCCCCGCCCCAACCCAACCTGCTTCATTGATTGAAGCAGAGCCAATTCCATCTCTGCTTGCAAGACTTGCAAAAAATGGTGCGTCTTACTTATGCACACGATTTAACAATCAATTCAATGCCTAACATAGAATTTAACTAATTAAGATCATCTGCTACAACTATTTTGTTTGCTTTTGAAAAAAGTTCAAATTTGAAAAAAAAATATTAAGCATATGTCCGGAATTGAGCTTGTAGTTTCAATCGCATGAGATTTGTGTCTTTCAAAATGGATTGACAATAATGATAAACGTTCATGTGCAAGAATTATGTATATTTCTGAAATGTCAACAATGCAATACCAGAAAGAAACTTAATAATATGCTGACAGTATTCTTCTATGCGGTATTTAAATATTACCAATAAAATAATATATAACAATAATTATGGAGAACAAATTTATAGGTATCCCCAGTGCGAATTAATTGAAGAGAATATATTTTAACTTTCTAAGTTTTAATGTCATACTATTTTTATTGCTATAATTATAGGTTGAGTCAAATGTATATTTTACCACTCTTGTTTATAATGTCATTAAAAGCGGAGCATTATCCTGCTCCGTTTTACCAAGTTTTACTCTGCACCAATATATATATTAGCCATATGGTATTTTCAGGTGGACTTACATTGCAAAGATCTATTTACGACTCACTAACAGAAATTTACCTGATTTTTAGAATGAATCTGCAGGTTTTCATCAGAAATAGAGCATCATAATTTATTTGGTATAAACAATAGTGAAAATATATTGTGATTGAAAAATAATAGGCAATAAATATATTCAAGCGAATATCTTTAAATTTCAAAAATACCAATATTGTAAATTTAGATGCTTTTTATGTGCATTAGTCTTGCAGTGAGCTTATTGAAATTTTTTTAAATATGAAGAGATCTTCCACAGTTCGTTAATATTTTTTTTGAATTTTAGCCAACAACTAATTAAATTAATAATTATTATTATTAAAAATAACTGCCTTCTTAATTAATTTATAGTCTGATGGAAATGATAGAAAAGCGCAAATTTTACTGAAAACTATATATATATATATATATATATATATATATAGCTTATAATAACTTACAACTAATTTTGAGGTTAGCATAGCTCTTCAAACACATCGCAAGTAGTCACTTAAATAAAGCTTTACATTTAGATTCCATGTTATAGAAATGGTTCCGAATTGCATTTTATAATCTGCTACTTAATGAAATAAATATTTCTGACTTTTGTTAATGTTTCTATAACGTAGCATCAGATAACGCTGCAATGCATGATATCTGCAGAAATATCTCAACGCAATTATAATTTTGTAATTGCGGGAATATGACAAAACATTACGCAAACTGCAATTGATGATGTAACTTCAAATCAAAATGTCTGTGTTTCACGTTTCAAACTTAATCTATCATATTTTTATTTTAATACAAATATAGTATATGTGTAGTATATAATATTTAGATTAAAAATATAAATATGCTTTTCATACATTTATTACTGTCAAAAACAACATAAATGCAAGTTTCATGTTTTTCTGGTAAAAAAAATAAGTTTGTTATAGTGTAAGGCTAAAAATAGTAAGATTAGTATTGTTTTTCAACCTGGGTAAGGAAGTCAACAATGACACAAATCTAATTATATGTGTATATTACTGAACAACTCCATAACTAAGTTTTCTAATTTTTCGATATCTTCATCAACATGATTGTAGTTATCATCCAACAATTTGCTTACTGTGGATTCTGGATTATCCTCATCGATGTAATTATTATCTTCATCAAAGTCAAAATGTAGTAATGTATACAACGGATTGAATAGGTCTGATGAATATGCTTTGCAGTATGCTGAAGAATGTAAATCAGTCCTTGAAATTTTTCTTATGCTGCTATGCGAATATGAATCATCCAAATGCTTTAAAGCACTATTGTAGCAACAAATTGTTAAGGTTATGTTGGATGATACTGGGCAGTAATGTTGTAAAACACATTTACGCGATTCCACTAAATCAGTTAAAATAACACAAAAGAATGCTGTTGCGTACAGTTTAGCATACATATCCAAGCAACTGTATAAATTTATTTATCAAATAAAATTTTGCGGGAAATTCCCTATTTACACGAAATTTTCTTTGGACGTCTTTAAGTAGAGCATTTATAGCCGTCCAAAAGACGTCTATATCAGTCCGCCTAATGAACACAAAAACGACATGCTTTGCAAATAAATAGAATATTATTCATGATGTTCCAAAACCCTTTCACATGAAGTAAAGTAACTTAATCTGTTAACTTTAACAACCTATGTTTGTCTTCACTAAACTTCTGAGTATTTGAACACAAGCAAACATTTATTAGTACTATTGCTTACAAACTATACCATTATAATGATTTATCAAGAATATTTTAGTAGCTTTACTTTTGACACATCTAAAGTCACTCTTGTAAAGATTGAAAATTTTTCCTAAAAATATTAATGTTTTTAAACAAAGTTTAAACATTCTTTTATAATGTCATATAATTTTGAAAAGAAAATTTATGTTTGCATAAATTATTCCATATTTTTTAAGTTAATTATCTATTAATTTTAAACAAATATTTTACACAGGCTGGAATGATTTATGCAAATATATATATTTTGGCTACAGCAATACCTTAAAATGTAAATAATAATAAAAAGTGAATAGAAGCGTACTAGTACAGTTATTGAAAAATCCAATGTAAAAAAAATTTGAATTTTCCAAAGTGATATTAAAGTGTCAAAATTTCCATTACTTATTTATAAAAAATATTAATGATAATGCTTGTGAGCTAAATTAGTGGGAAATGTGATTGTGTGTAAATTTCAGAAAGATATCACAATTAAGAAATTTCATGTAAAAGGGTTTTTTTGAAAATCATGAAAAATATTATATTTATTACCATATCCTGTCGTTTTTGTGTCTATTAGGCGTACAGATATTTAAGTCCAAAAGACAGCTTCGTGTTACTAGAGTATATATATATATATATATATATATATGGAATGCTTAGATTTATTGTTTATACAAATTAAGACATTGTTTGAAATTTTGATAACTTGAACATCGGATTTAGTGAGCGGAACATCTGTTTTCAGAAGAATATATTTTTTCCTCAATTCACTATAGTGGTTTACCAAGACCAACTTTAATAGATTTTAAATATATAGTTAAAATTTAAAGTAGCAATTTCGCTCAGTTATTCAAAATAAGGGAACATAGCAAATTTTTTTAACTTCTGAATCACTACCATCATTATTTTAAACCAAATAGGGAGTAAATGTTTGCCTTAACGCTCTGCCGAACAAATTCTAGCCTCAAGCAAGTTTATAAATTGGAAAAAACTTATAGAAATGGTGCATCTCAAATTAGAAAAATCGGATATATATATATATATATATATATATATCTTTAAGAGTCAAACTCCATAGTCTGTACCTTAAATGTACCTCAAATAATTTATTATATTTTTTTGATTATTTTGAACAGGGGCCCGGTTGTGTCAACCTTTTGTTGGGTCTCGATTGGGTTGGGGCGATAGAAGGCTCTTTTCTTTAAATCAGGCCATTTCCGGTCATTCAATAACGTTGACATAAATTTATACAACATGATTATTGTTTTTAGCACTACTACGCTTAATGATTGAAATTTGCGTTACATATAACTGTTTTGTTGCATGGCAACTATTGCATAACAAAACATTTGAATTAGTTTTAGGCATAGCAAATATTTTTGAAATTAAGAATTCCTTCTAAAAGGCAAAATGAGGAAGCCGCGTCCAATTGAGACAAATTTATGAGGCGGGTCGAGTTCAAAAAATTTGAGCCGTTTCCAGGGCTGATTATGAATGGGCTCGTGTCATTAAATTATTTTTACACAATATCGTTTAAAGTAAAATGCTAAAAATAATTGTAGAGATGTTGAAATTTGCTAATTCTTTGCATATATTTCTTAATTCAACTTCTTGCATAAAAAGTGAGTGAGGTGCTTTGATGCCTCATTTATGCAAATTCTGATACAAGTTGTCAGGCCTTGTATACAGTAGGCCAAATTTGTCTCATCGGAGAGGTTTTAAATTGTGAAAATTCAGAAATGACTAGACACTAAACCATTTTCAGTCGGAATCAGAAATAAAAGCTGATCAGTACCTAATGCTGTAACGTCATGCTTAAAAGTTGACTGCCGGCTTTCTCCATAGGAATAACATATGATTTCTAGATTAATTAATAAATTGCATAAAATAGTGTATAAGCTACTTACTAAGCATAGAGTAAACTAATAAAAGAAAGATTTATTCATGAATAAAGCACGCTACAAATTTCAATTATATTATCAATTATCACTATTCTATAATTAAATTTATAAGCACCAAAAATTTGACTTAAGATAATGATCAACAATGAAGTAAATAGTTGTCTTAAGCTTAATATTTTAGCTGAAAATTGACAAGTCTCTTTGTTTTACAAGGTACAGGTAGTTGATAACCATGGCCTACAATATAATAATAAAATTCTTCGATTGATAGACCTTTTTATGCTACAGCTTTTGTAACGTCACCCGGAAGGTTCATAATCGTATCTTCAAAATTAAATGGGCCAGTTTCAGAAAACCTCAAAAACATTGAATTTTTGACAGAGTAGTCATTTATGAGAAGGGATAGCTCATTCAGTATTGATCAGATTTCCAAAGTTTTATGGGCAATCAACAGAATTCTATGAGGTTGTTATCATTTTGGTGCTTTTAAAAATTTTAAGGGTCTGTAACTGAAATATTAAATTTTTGAAAAATCTCACTAACATAGTGGTCTATTGCACTAAAACTATGTTACAGAATTTTTCCAGATTTGTTATATTTGGCTCTACTGTAGCATCATCCAAAAAGCAACTAAGCTGAACAACGTCGAATGATTAATATTAATTAGAATTAATTGTAAAAATTTAGTTAATGATCTTTAGTTATTTTTGTAAGATGCAACTAAGCTTTAATATTGTTCAAAATAAGAAAACTTGTTAGCCGATCAAGAAACATTTGACAAATTAAATTGAGCGAAATAACGCTTACGTAGGAACAGCCATATTGGCAGATGAATCATTTGAAATTTAAAATCAGCAGGTACTTTTGTAGAATTTTTATAAATAGCTTTGATTCAACCATAATTTTGATGAACAATAAATTCTTCAGAGTTTATTTTATTTTCATTCTACTCTTATCTGGTTTGATTATTTAATAAAAT